>CANXYC010340965.1:0-21936 GCA_948193065.1 Aleurites moluccanus | reverse complement strand
ATGGAGTGAATTCTAACTAGGCCAAACCATATTGAGTTTATAGGTTTAATGTGTTAGGTTGAAGTAATTAGGAAGGAAAGGTTTGAATATGGATTAATGATGTATATGATGCAAATGTATAAGTTTAGATATGGAAATGGTATTTGATTTAAGTACTTAGAAGGTAAACTTGCAATTTGATGTATGTTTGATATGGAATGCTGAGCTAAGTGTATATAAGTTCTTAATTTGGCATAATAGTGATGAATATATGAAATGTAAGTCAAATGTGGTGATAGACATGTGTTTTATGCATAAAGGATTGGAAAAAGTGTAAATTGTGTAATGTGAGGTCTATAGTGTATACTGTGTATGCTTTATGACTTTTGATGTGAATAATGTGTTTTGTAATGTTTTCAAGTCTTATCGGGGTGTTATATTTAGAAATAGGTGAACCGTCGGGTACTCCAGCTGGAAGTGTCGAGCGGCGAGCCAATTAGGGCTTCTGAGCAGTGCTTGGGGGATAAAGTGATCTTTTTGTATTAAAGGTGAGTCTATATGTATAATCATGCATGATTTGCATCATATATCTTATAAAATGTCATTTGGAATGATAAACCAGTACTTGGTATCCAAAAACACCAACAGTGCAGTTTTACCACGAAATAAGCCCATTGAAACGACTTAAATCGACCTAAACTTTGACTAGCTATAAAATGAACCATAAAAAGCCAATTGAGCCCCCACTTGGCCCAATCTTCTAGTTTTTCCCTAAGCTTTAAAATGGTACCTCACGGTCCACCTAAATCCATTGATAGCATAGTTAACCAGAAACTACTCAAAAATCTCAAAACGTACCCGTAATGATGAGTGCCAGTTGCGGCAGCGCAATTGGGCCCCACCAGCTATTTTTCTCACTTCACCCAGATTTGTTCTATTATTAATTATGAATATATATTGGATTGTTCCACGGCTATATGAGTTATATTTATGCTGTTTTTACTGTTCTATGAAGACACACCCATATGGTATTATAACAGCATTACCTTGATGGTGTAGCGGGTAATTCCATTGACCGTGTGCACACTGGTATTTATTGGACCCTTACTAGGGAGGGGTGTCATATTCTCTAGCTGTAAGGAGTGATCTCCCTTACATACATTGGATTATTCACGATTGTGCTATTACATTGCGATTGCACTTTTCACTGGACCCAATCCTGTTATATCATATGAGAGTTGACTCATACACTAGATATTTATATGGAAACTTATTTCACCCTTTATTTGTTATCTTATATGATTCTACAGGTCAATTGTGAGCAATCATGATATTATAAACATCTACTGCATTTATATATATATAAATTCACTGAGTATTTTTATACTCACCCCCCATAGTTGTTATTGTTTTTCAGAGCCGCAGTGAGACTCAAATTCCATTGGCACCTTCTATCCTCACCTTGGAATTTTGCTACTTGTAACATGTAATACTCGGATCTTAAAAGTATATATAAATATTTGTACAGTATTAGAGATTCTATAGTACTGTAACTTAAATAGGGACATATATGTGTGTGGTTGTAATTCTTATAGTTTTTCTTAAAAACTATGATATGGATGTATATAGCTTGAGATATATATATGTTGAGTTGATATTGGAGGTTGAGAGTGATATTGATCATAAAGTGATATTGGAAGTGTTTATTGCTTGTTCTACAGCGGGGTATAGTCATATATTAGAAGAGATATTGTCGAAATTTCAATAGAATTATTAAGTTGTATTTGAGTTGATGTTATATGAATGGCTTGCCATGTCATATAGATAATTGGTTCTTCGTGGTACTGGTAGCTTAGGCAACACCCGTACCCTAAGACCGTCGCGGCTCCCAGGTTGGGTCGTGACAGTTTTTGGGTTTTGTTGTAAATGTTATAGGTGTTGAAGTAGATGAAGAAAAAGTAAGTGCTATTAAAAATTGGCCCACGCCTAAATTAATTACTAAGGTTAGAAGTTTTCATAGTTTGGGTAGTTTTTATAGGTATTTTGTTAAGGATTTTAGCACAGTTGCAGCACCCCTCACTGAAATAGTTAAAAAGAATGTAGGTTTTAAGTGGGATAAAAAGCAAGAGTGGTGCCTATTTTATCTTTGCCTAACTTTACTAAAACTTTTGAAATTGAGTGTGATGCTTCAGGCATATGTATTGGAGCTGTTTTGAAGCAAGAGAGGAGACCAATTGCCTACTTTAGCGAGAAGCTCCATGGTGCGTCATTAAATTATCCTACTTATGACAAAGAGCTTTATGCATTAGTGAGAGCTTTAGAAACTTGGCAACATTACCTTTGGCCTAAGGAATTTGTTATCCATACAGATCATGAATCATTAATGCACTTCAAAGGACAAGGTAAGTTGAACAAAAGGCATGCCAAATGGATAGAATTCATTGAAACATTCCCATATGTGATCAAGTACAAACAAGGTAAGGATAATGTTGTGGCCGATGCACTTTCAAGGAGGTATGTCTTAATTAATGCTATGGATGCTAAAATAATGGGATTCAAACTTATTAAAGGTTTGTATAGGGACGATTTTGATTTTTCTAATGTTTATGATGCATGTGAGAAAGTGGCATTTGGTAAGTTTTATAAAATGGATGGGTTTTTGTTTAAGGAAAATAAATTATGCATACCTATTTGTTCTATGCGTGAGTTGTTTGTAAAGGAAGCTCATGGGGTGGTTTGATGGGTTACTTTGGGATTACTAAAACTTTAGATACACTAAATGAACACTTCTATTAGCCTAAAATGAAAAGACATATTGTGAGAATATGTGATAGATGCGTTACATGTAAACAAGCTAAATCTAAAGTTTTGTCACAAGATTTATATACTCCTTTGCTTGTACCTAGTGACCCATAGGTTGATATTTCCATTGATTTTGTATTGGGTTTGCCTAGGTCAAAAAAGGTTAAGGACTTTATTTTTGTAGTTATTGATAGGTTTTCAAAAATGGCACATTTTATATCTTATTGTAAAACCGATGATGCAACTAACATTGCTAATTTGTTCTTTAGGGAGATAGTATGATTTCATAGGATTCCAAGGAGTATTGTTAGTGATAGGGATGTAAAGTTTTTGAGCTACTTTTGAAAAGTATTGTGGGGTAAGTTGGGAACTAGATTATTATTTTCTACTACTTGTCATCCACAAACAGATGGTCAAACTAAGGTAGTGAATAGAACTTTAGGTACTTTGTTGCATGCTATCATTCAAAAGAACTTGAAAACTTGTGAAAATTGTTTGCCATTTGTTGAATTTGCTTATAATCGTGTTATGCATTCTACTACAGGTGATTCACCATTTGAGATTTTTTATGGTTTTAATCCACTAACTCCTTTGGATTTAGTTCCTCTACCAATTTTTGAGAGGAGTAGTTTGGATGGGAAAAAGAAAGCTGAATTGGTGAAAAAGTTGAATGACGATGTGTGAAAGAATATAGAGAGAAGGAATCAACAAATTGCAAGTCAAGCCAACAAGGGTAGATGAAAAGTAATCTTTGAACCTGGTGATTAGGTTTGGGTGCATATGAGAAAGGAAAGATTTCCAAATCAAAGAAAATCCAAATTGCATTTAAGAGGATATGGACCATTCCAAGTTGTGGATCGAGTCAATGACAATGCATACAAAGTGGATCTTACTGGTGAGTATAATATTAGTGCTACCTTTAATATTTTTGATCTTTCTCCTTTTGATATAGGTGAAGATTCGAGTTTGAATCCTTTTGAGGAGGGAGGGAATGATGTAAATCAAGGTACTACACTCAAGCAAAGCAAGGATCCAATGCATTTTAAATAGACTTATTCAAGAAAGAATTTCAAAGATTCAATCAATGGACTTATTCAAGGCTTGTGGAATAATCTATCTACCATTGAAGATTGCAAGGAAGAGTCAATCGTTAATATAGGCATTCAAGAAAATAAATCAAGCTTAGTGACCATGATTCATGTGCAAGAAGGAGCTACCATGTTGGAATAACAAATCCAACTCTTTCTGAGTTTGAATTGTTCCATGTTGAATATATTTATCTTGTTTTGGGCCTCTTATGTTTTGTTTTAGCCAATGGTTGAAAAAGACATATTTTAATTACTTAATTAGTGAGTTTTGAGCCTCTTTTATGTTGACTTAAAGCCCAAAATGAATTTAGGTTTTTATTTTTATCTTATTTAGAAACTTATCCTTATTTAGGAAGCTTGCCCTGGTTTAAGAAGTTTATTCTTAATAAGGAAATTTAAATTAGGGTTTTCATATAGTTAAGTCGCTATAAATACTTAGTTAAACCCATATATTTAAAAACTTCATATTTTGATTAAATATAATTTTATGAGAAATTATCTCAGTTTTGGTTCTTGCTAAAAATCATTTTGAAATTATCAAATCTAATCACTTTATGGCATTCATCATTATACTAAGATTTTTGACACAGGTTCATCAATGGGTCAAGATTTTCTTGTTCAAATCGGATTTGGCTTTCCAATGGGTCGCATACCATGTGTAAAGATGTTAGGTCTCAAAAGAAGTCGATTGGGGTTCGTATCAAAAACACCTTAAACTATTTGGCCTCATTCATCTCATGTCATTGATTCCTCCATGGGGACTCGACATGGTTAGTCTATACAAATAAGTATATGCAAAAACATATTGTAAAAAATAAGTAAATTTATATAAATCATATATTTATCCATTAACATGCTTAAACTCATATTTATATATTCATTGTTTAAGATATTCAATCAAAACAATAGTTTAATTCTTAATTCAATCATATATTATTGATTTATGAACACTAAATCTAGTCATGAATACAAATCCTCATATAACCAAATTAAAATAAGTTATTTAACATACTGAATCAACATGGCAGTAGCTAAGTATCCTAAACATATTAATATTAATGTTACCAGTATATATTCAAGCATTCCTCATTCATGGCATAGGACCAAACATAAAAATCATGTTTAAAACATGAAATAAGCAAATTAATTTAAGTATTACTAAAACAATTACATGTTTATATTTATGGCATGATAATAATTTCAAATATAGTCTAATAACAACGTATATGCATATATATAAGGATTTATAAACATATGTTGATCATGTGAAGCAATCATACATAAAAGAAAAAAAAAAAAACATATCTTAAAAACAAAGGAAATAGGGAGTAGAGACTGGGAGGCCCTAGCAGGGCCATGCTAGTGCTAGACAGCTCTACGTGACCCTGGGTGGCCTTATTATAGAGCCATTTAGCCCTAGAATCTGGTAAGCACAATTTTCATGGCTTTTTGCCTTCCTTGCTTTGAAAAGAATGTTTTTTTTTTATGCTTTGAACATATAAATTTGAACAAACCACTCCAAACATGTATTTAAACTTATAGGAAAATCAAACCCTAAATGTTTATTTGCTTATGCTTCAGTGATCAACGTAAATCATGTCATAAAAGAAAATTAAACTAATTTCATACATCCTAACCCTAACATCATGTATTTATCACATATATCCTCAATTGTAATAATCAATCATCATTACACATGAATAATATAATATATATACAAATATAAATAGAGATCATATGGATATTATGACACGAGTTACCATAAATCCATATGATCGCGCAAGCTTTCACATATTTATTCAAAAAGGTTTAATAAAATTGATAACCAAACCTTAAGACACCAAGATTGGTGATTCACCCTCAGGCTTTGCTTTTGATTTTTGGTAAAGGATTCGAACTGAAATATATTGATATAAGATGGATTGCTTATTCCTTGAAGATGATCGATTCGACTCTTGATTCAATATAAGATTTACTTCTTTTCCTTAAAGGGTACTACCAAGAAATTGTTTTTATTGTATTCTTTACAAGAAGGTTCTAAATAAAAACAGGTTTTTATTTCTTTTTTTGAATTTCTAATAGAGAATTTTTGATATTTCAGTTTTCAAATCATAGTCAAAAAATCAATTTTTGTTGGTTTTGTATAAAAGTTCTCAAGTTTATGTCTAAAAATTCTAAGAAGAAGTTCATGAAAAGCTTTAAATTTCTAGAAATCCTCCTTCCAAAAGTTTGATCACACCCAGCGAGCACAATGCAAGCTATCGACAAGAAGAATGAAGAGGAAGAATGAGGGAGCAGAGGGAGAGTTTTAAAGGAAAGAAGGCGAAAATTTTTTATGTATGTTCGAGTGATGGTAATATAAACAACTTACCAATGGATTTCTAATGGACACTAAGTCCACGTGGCATCCTTACATCATCGATATTCTGTCGGTAAACAAAAACGAGGTGTGAATTATTTGTGCTAAACAAATTCACAACAAATTACTGACGGACACTAAATCCACGTGCTATTCCCCATCTCACATATATATATATATATATAAGAAGCATGATATATGTTTATGCCATAATGTGAAGTGTTACTTGTGATTATTATATATAACTCGTGATTGCAATGGAAATAAAATGATGTGGATCCCAACCAATACTAACATATGAAATGATCATGGTTATGAAATGATATACGTATATAAAATGATGTGATATATGATTATGATAATGATGTTTGGCCGGATTTGAGTTGGTCTCACTGTGGCCTTAGATATGGAAAAGAGAATTGTAACTGAGTTCGAGCTAGTCTTACTGTGATCCCATAATTTGGATTTTAAGAGAGCCAAGAGAGGGGATCGACTCCTTAATCAAGATAGATTGAGTATTAGAGGAGAGTTGGATTCCATTGATTATTTTCGTCATGGTTGTTTATATATGTTTATGGATAAATATATATGATGAAAAATGGCATATAGATTAAGTATAATCATTATGTGTTACAGATTAATAATTATTGTATGACATGCATGATTTATTAATCTATATCAACTCATTAACTTGAACACTCACTATAGTTCACTAGTTTTCAGGATAGCTTTTTCATAAGCTTCTATTATATAAGTTTGCCTCCTTTCTCGCAGCGACTTTATTTTGTTAACATTGTAATAAATTTCTATATTTGTTTAGCTCTTCCGCAATTACTCAGGCATTATGGATTGTATAAATTTTCAACTTAATTACTCTTTATTGATGGATGATAATTAAAATATTTTGTAGGTTGACTGAGTCCCCATTTATATGGTGGTATAAGCAATATACATATATATGTGTGTGTGTGTGTGTGTGTGTGTGTTAAAGATATTATTATGTAAAATATGATCCCTATATTAGGTGATTTATGTTGTTATAGCATAAATATATGTATGAATAATATAGGTTGATTGACAAGTTATACTTATTAAGGGTTTTAGTAGCTTATAGCTTTCCCGTTCTTTAATATCAGTCACAATTCTAGTTAGGGTCGTGACAAAATTGGTACTATAGCTATAGATTATAGGTCCTATATGGCCTTATGTATAGGAGTAAAATATGATAGTATGAGTTTTATCAGATTTTGTAATTGCGGAAGAATAGGACTCTTTGTCTTATTAAAGTTTCCTTTGTCTTATATTTCAATGTTGTGCCTTTAACTTGTAATTAATGTTTTGCATAATAATTGTTGTTTTGTTAGCATGATAAACTTATCATTTAATTTCTTTTCAAAAGTATGGTTAAAACTAGAAGAAGGCAATCGCTACTACGATACTAGAAGCTCTTGATGAGGTTTCTAATAAGTTCGCAATGCCTTATCCTATGAGGAGAGGCCAACCTAAGATAGTTAAGAGTGCTACAATTGAGGCCCAAGGTCAGGCTCCTCCACAGTTGACCTTTGGTATAGATGGATTTGATATGTCCACTTTTGTGCATAATGTGTCTAATTTTTAGGGTGCTATGTATACCTTGGCGCAAACTATGAAACAATAACAATAACAAGAAGCCCAAACTTCTTCTGGGGGCAAGCTTCTGCGAAAGTAGAAATGTATCACTTCACTAAATTGGTGTCACCTAAGTTTGATGGTATAGGTGATCCTTTTAGATATTGGGATATAGTAAAGAAAATGACTAACTCTCTACTTGTTTCAGACAGACAAGACATTGAGATGACAAAGTTCAATTTGAGGGGATTTATAGCTAATCAATGGTATAGAGATTACGTGAAGAACAAATTAAATGAGCTTATTTGGAATGAGTTCTCTGATATATACATCAGGTGGGCCATCCCTAATATAGCATATTTTAGAAAGATGTGTCAGTTTGAGAGACTTAAGATAGGAGGGAAAGGAAAATATATTGAGGAGTACACTAAGACCTTTTTGATCTTAGTAGATATTTCCCTATATTAGTTCCTACTGAATAGATAAAGGTGGATCCTTATGTGGCATGTTTGTATAATGCATATATGTCTTTGTAAGATTTAGTGGTACTTTTCCTAAGGTTATGGCTATGGCTCATCAAGTCACTATTGAGACTTTTGCAGTGGGATCAGAATCTTCTAGTGGAGATGATAGATGATAAGGACAAAGGAAAAAATAGTAACAAGCATCATGCATGGAGACTTTTTATGTATATACAAGGTTACAATGACAGTAGTCAGAGTTCAAGACAAAGTGGTTTAGGATCAAGATCTAGGACTAATGCTTGTACTAGGTGTTGTAAGATGCATCAAGGTCCTTGCCATTTTGGTTCCAACGAATGATATAAGTGTGGTCGACCAGGACACTTCTCCAAGGATTGTCCTCAATTTGGAGGTTTACGAGAACACACATCTATGACTAGTGTGGGTCAACTTTTTTACTCCATTCCTTATGCTTCACAAGCAGGTAGTTTTTTTGAAGACCAATAGGACCATATTATAGGAGGAAGAGGTTCATGAGGCAGAATGAATAGAAGAGGACCAAGATATTCAATGATTATAGTCAACCAAGTACAGGACAAGCCATAATATTCACCTTGATTCATTAGGATGCTCAGACATCCAATGCAATTATTTTAAGTATTCTTTTTGTATGTTCTTTCAAGTCACACAGATTAATTAATTGGAATGCTACATTTTTTTTTCCGTTTCTCGTAGTCTACTTGTACATTTAGGAATACAATAAGTTTAGAATGCCCATTATCTATTACTACTCTTTTGAGGGAAGCCTTAATAGTTGATGTTGTCTTCCCCTCGTGTTCAATTAAGGCGGAGGATAGAAAAATTTTGATAGACCTTATAATGTTAGATGTGATGAATTTCAATATCATTTTACATATGGATTGGTTAGCTTGCATTATACGACTATAAATTGCAGAAATAAGGAAGTTGTGTTTAGCAGACATGGTGACATAAAGTTTAGCTTCAAAGGAGGCCGTTCTATAACACCTTATAATTTGACTTCAGCTAATAGTGCAAGGAAGATTTTAAATTTTATTTTATCATTCCCCATAATATATATGTATATATATCATGTCAAGTGGATATTTACCTAATTATATTAGAAATATGCACTTGATTAATGAAAAAAACATGCGAGTATCAATATTTTTTTTTTAAAGATATAACAGTAAGAATTTTAAAGTAATAATATGAGATTGATTTGAGGTGTAGGGTGAATTAGTTCGGATGGACAGTATTACTCTCTTATTCCTATTATCCACGTTGACATGTCATGATTATTTCATCATTTATAGCACATTTTATGGCAACTTGATGTCTCTCGTGAGAAGCCTTTATTATTAGCTACTTGAAACGGTGAGATATTCACAACGGCTAAAAAATGAAGAAATTAAGCCCCCTCCCTACAAGGAAGAGCAACCCCCAGCCGGCGGTGAATCCCACATGAACCTCACCATGCACATATATATATATAAACCAAGTATTAATATATCCAAATACACCCATAAACATTACACGATACCAAATAATTTGCTACATCGATCTTCTGTCTAGGCATCGAAAATCTTAGAAATGGAAGCCTTGTGGAATTTAGAAGACAAATGGAACCTAACAACTCAACAAGCACTTATTCTATTTGCATGCACTGCCTTTGCAATAATTGGGTTATGCACTGCAACCATGCTAAAGAGGAAAGCACAAAACAAACAAAACCCATCTGCTGCTGCTTCAGATAATGACACTTTTAACTCTAGCAATTGGGTCAGGATAAGGAGATTGTTGATGGGGTCAGTCAGGTGGAGTGAAGCAAACAAGTGGGAAGAGAGACCACGGCGGCGGCCACCACCATTGCTTGGGTTTGAAGAGTGTGAATCTTCTTCATGTTCTAGTAGTGCCGGGTGGCAAAGTCATAACTCGGTTTCACCGGTGTGGCAGAGGCCGATACTCATGGGCGAGAAATGTGAGCTTCCTAGGTTCAGTGGACTTATTCTTTACGATCAAAGAGGTCGACTGCTTGATCACTCTCTCACTTCTTCTTTGCGCCAGGAAATTATCCAACAGGTTAGTTTATCTGCGTGTATATATATATATATATATATATATATATATAATTTTATTCATTTTCTTATAAATCAGTTGTTTGATAAATTACTATAACACTTTAATAATTTTAATTAATAATTTTTTTCTTACAATTATCATTTAGATAAAGTTGAAACTAAATTTTTAAATTGAGATATAATTGACATAAAAAAAAATAATTGCAAAAATATAAAAAATTTAGAGTAAATTTACCTATTAAACTTATAATAAAATAAAATAAAATATTTTATGACATAATAACTCAAAATTAAAATAGTACTAGCAAACATAGTTTATTAGTATTGTATTTCTTGGCTGGATAATAAATTTAAATTTGACTGTCCTATTTTCGGATGCTAAAAAAAACTTAACAACTGAAATATAAATTAGTAAGTACTAAATTATTGGATTATTAACAAATTTCATATATTAAAAGTGTTAGGTGAAGCTTACTAAAACTGAAATTAAATGTTAAATAATCTGAGTGATATAATCTTTAAATTACAAAATTATTTAGGAATTTAATTATTTATTACATTTCTTGCAAGTAAAATTTTTGAGTTATTATTTTAGTAATTTTATACGAATTAAAACTTCTAAACTATGCATTATTAAAAATTTTAAATGATTAAATGCTAAAAATTTTAATTTTAAATGCAGAATTATATTATCAAACACCACATTAATTTTGAAATAATAAAAATTAAAATGTTAATTATGATAATCTTAAACAAATCATTATCCAAAATTATTAAAGATATTATCATAGTTACCTTCAAATCTTATATTTAATATATCTAATATATACATATTATCAGTTTAAAGCATAAAGTGAAAATTTGCATAATTTTTTAAAGCATTTAAGATATGCATTAAAAAATAAATTTAAATAATTAAGTACTATAATTTTATTTTTAAGCGTTGGATTGTATCATCAAACACCACATTAAATTTTAAAATAATAAAAATTAAAATGTTAATTATGATATAGTCTTAAAAATATTACAATAATTTATCATAAATTATTAAAGTGACCTATTAATCATATATATTCTAAAGCATAGAGAAAATTTGCATAATTTATTAGAACATATAAAATATGCATTATCAAATAATTTTAAATGATTAAGAGATGTAATTTTAATTTTAAGCGTTGAATCTTATTATCAAATACATATAAATCTTAAAATAAAATATTAAAATATTAATTACGATATAATATTTAACATATTATAATAATTTATCCAAAATGATTAAATATATTATCAGAGCTACATACTAATCTAATATTTAATATATCTAATATAGAAAATCTGCATAATTTATTAGAGTATCTAAGATATGTGTAACCATATAATTTTAAACAATTGTTAGAAATTTTAATTTTAAGCGCTATATCATATTATCAAACACCATACTAATTTTAAAATAATAAAATTTAAATATTAATTATGATATAATTTAAATATATTATGATAATTTATTCAAAATTTAAAGATATTATCCGACTGACCTAATTTGAGAGAAAATTTACATAATTTATAAAAATATCTCCAATAATAGTATCCTAATCAAATTTTAAATATGAAGAGTATAAATTTTTTTTTAAAAAAAATTCAATAAACTCTTTAATTAAATAAATGAGAGAATTAATTAATAATAATAGGTGAAAGAATTATTAAATAACATAAATAGAATAATATTATATAATTAATTTATTACTTAAACTTAAAATAAAAAAGTGAAGTTAATTATCTAAATATAAAGAGTCAAATTATTTTAAATTTAAATAATAAAGAGCCGTACTGAATTTTTATTTTTTTTATATCATAAAAATTGATAATGTGAACTCAATTGATTTAAATTTACTTAATGTTATTTTAATAATCAAATTAATGAAAAATGATTCAATAATTGTTTTTATTAAATATACTCACAACATTAATTGCTTTATTTAATAAAAAAAAAATAATTATTTCTATGTTTAAATGTTTATTTATATATATATAAACATATTTAATAGTAAGTTTCTAGTACATATTTCGTTAATCATTATTTTTAAATTTGTACATATTCTAAATTTATTGTTAAATATGTAAATCTTAAATCATTGAATCAAATTAAGTTATGTATCTAAAAATACTTTACCATCATTCAGAATCCAGGCATGAAGGATACATGTAAACCTGGAACCTGGTCAGGCCAAGCCGGGTTCGGCTTGGACCAGCGAGTTTGGTTCCAAAAATATGACTTAGAACTGGCCTGGATTGTCTATTATTTTTTGGGAAAATTATACAAATACCAAACATATACTAAAAAATTATATAAATATATAATTTTTTAGTATATGTTTGGTACTCCCTTCATCCCAAAATATAGTTTTGTTTTTTTGAAGATGTTATTGTAGTTGGTAAATATCAAAAATACCCTTCATTAATTCATATCAATATCATTATACATATTAATTAAATTTTTATTTTTTTTTATATTTAAATTATAAATTTAGATAAAAATAGAAGTATTTTAATTATTGTAAATATTGAAAAATAGAAAAAATATTGAAAAGTTTATAATATGAGTATTTTAAATAGGGATATTTTAGAAAGAAAGAGACAAAATTAATGTGATAAACTAAAAGTAATTAAATTTTTTAATCCACACATAAAATGAAATATAACTATTTTTTGGGACGGAAATAATATTTTTTGATATATATTTAGTATATATCATATTTTTAAAAAAATATTTTTAAATATATAATATTTTTAAAAAAATATTTTTACAACAATGAAAATAATTTTTTTTTCTTATTCTTTCAATACTTTTTTTTGTAAAAATCCCTTATTTTTATTTCAAATCTGGACCAGACTCAAACCGGTACAAACTGAATTGAACCCAACAATCTGCTGGTTGATTTGACCGCCTAACCAATAGGTTGGGTCCAAATCGACCAGACCGGGTAACATGTATGACTTTCAACAAAACCAAATTCATTTGCTCTTGTGTTTGTGCAGGAAAAGCCAGCAGCTGTTCTGAGAACTACTCTGAAGGATTTGCTGTAACCTTTTTTTTTTTTTTTTGCTCACAGTAGGAAGTTGTGACTTGTGAGTAAGAGGGTTGAATCTCAATGGAAGAATTTTGCTTGACCTCACTTCTAATTACATCTTTAATTAGCAATTCCAACTTCAGTATTTAGTAATAAATAAAGGTAACTCTAAATTTCCAATTCTATATTCATTTTCATAGAAAATTTTATTAACTGTTTTCTTTTTTTGTGCAGTACAAAATTATTATTTGAAGATTCCTAATTATTCGTTCATAAAAAAAATTGTATTAAATGTTACTTGTTTTATATGTTAACTTATTATTAACTGATATTTTAATCTAATAATAAAGTGAGATTATTTTAAAAATCGACATTATAATTCAAATATCACTAACATTAAATTCTTCCTCTTAATATTTAAAAAAAAAAAAACTTAATTTTGATTTAACTTCCAAAAAACAAATAAAAATATATTTAATGCTTTAAATTTATATCTTATGCATGTAATGAGGTATCTTTTTACGAATATCTTCCCAGCTTTAGTACAACTTCAAAAAGGTGAAATTCTAGCAAAAGTTAAGGGGTGTCTATACTATAGCCTATGGAAGATGGTAGAGACAAGAACAATATGTATTTGCTTGCCATGATAATTTGCACTCTGGCAATAACTCCAGGGTATTGGGAAAAAGCTAAATGGAAGGATAAGAAGTATCAATGGAGATAGATAAGTGGGGGCCAATTAGTATGACACTTGCCCCTGCTGCCCCCCATAGATATCTGCAGTCTAAAAATTCTAAATTAAATGGTTGCATTCAGTGAATTATTTTCTTATCAAGCTTTTAAAGTTTGTATTTTTTTTAAATTAATTAAAAGTGTATAATTTTATTTATATATATCTATTAAAACTATAAAAAAATACATAATAAATAAAAATTTCTAATTACAACAAAATTTTTAATATAAGTGAAATTCATATTCTATAATATAGGAAGAAAATCTATCTCTAACAATCTTTCAAGTTGATGTCGGAAGATCCTGAAAACGTAATTTGACGTGATTAATAATGAACAAATGATGACCCAAAGGCTTCGTAAAAATATTAGCAAGTTGATCATCAGATTTAATAAACTGAACCTGCAATTTCTTACTAGCTATAAGCTCACGAACAAAATGATAATCCAGTTCAATATATTTAGTATGAGCATGAAAAACAATATTCGAAGATAAATAAACAACTCTCAGATTATCACACCATAAAATAGGCGAACAAGATGGAGAAAACCCAAGCTATGATAATAAAGACACAATTCAAACTGTTTCAGAAGAAGCATTAGCAAGCGCCTGATACTCAATCTCAGTAGAAGAGTATGTTGCTTCTTTGCCATCCAAGAAATAAGATTATGACCTATAAAAATAATATAACTAGTAGTAAACTGTCTATCATCAAGCAATCAACCCAATCACTATCTGCAAAACAATTGTAAATGGAGAGACGAATTACATGAGAAATATAGTCTCATGCATAAAGTGCCTTTGAGATAGCGTAATAGTCACTTGAGAGCCGTCCAATGATCCTCATTAGGTTGATGCATAAACTGACAAAACTTATTGACAGATAAATAAATATCCAGATGTGTAAGAGTAATGTACTGTAAAGCACCCACAATATTACGATGACGCTCAGGATGAGAAAATATAGAAGCCGAATCTTTGGATAATGGTAGCGTAGAAGTCATAGGAGTGGCACAAGCTTTAGCATCATTCATTCCTTCCCTAAGCAAGAGATCAAAAATATATTTATGTTGTGTAAGATGCATACCCGAAGTAATTCGAGTTTACTCTATGCCAAGAAAATATAATACCCTAGAATATTATAACAATCATGTATGAATTTATTCTCAGTATGTGGTTCTTTAGTCTTGAAATGGTGGGAAATAATTTTAGAGACACAGTTAGAAAGCAAACTTAAAACTTTTTCGAAAACTGGCGGTGTTGGGAACATTGCCGAAAAAGACCGGTTAACGGAAGAATTTCTGAAGTTGATCTAGGGGTAAAAGATGACCATAATTTATGTTTAATTTTGGTTAAAAGAAAGAAGTAAAAATCATTTAGGAACACTGAAAAAGTAAGTAATGACATTTTTGTAAATAAATGGAAATTCAAGGTGAATAGTGAAAAGTGGTCGGTCGGGGTTACAGAATGAATCCAAAATCATTTTTATAAATAAGTATAAATTAAAATAAGCCTATTGACTCCCCACTCTGATATTTGAATCCTGACAGAATTGTCAAAATAAATTACAGAAGATTTAAGAATCAAAGTGTAAAGGATGGAAGTTTGAGGGTTTAGTTGTAATTTTTCATTTGATTTTTGTCTTTAAATTTCCTTAGCAATTTCGGCTATCACCATTTCCTTTTTCTTCTTCATGTGCCGAACCACCATTTCCATTTCTTCAATTCATTTCTTCTTCAAATCTTATAGATTTCTTCAGGAATTTGATAGAAAAGAAACAAATCAACCTGGCTAAATCCATTTCCATCCTTAATTTGAAGATTGGAGCAAAGGATTGGGAGGAAAATCTTAGGGAGCATTTCGTCCATCTTGAGCAATTTGAGGTAAGAGTTGTTTTGTTTAGTTTGATTAATGATTTAGAGTTTATTTAGATTCAATTGAATGGGTTTATAGTTATTTTGCTCCAATTTATCCAATTGAATGGAAATCCCAAAATTGTGTTGGTTATTTGAAGTTGTAAGATTTGATATGTTGAATTAGTGTTAGGATTTGTTAATTGATGTTAGAATTAGTTAATTAGATATGAATGGATAAGTAAATGATGGTTTAATTGATGTAGAATTGAAAAATTGTCAAACTTGAATTTCAAAGTAAGCAAATTTGAGCTATTTGGTGGAATTGGTAGAATTGGAGTGTGCATTGACTATTTGGAGGCTTAGGTGAGTTTACATTGCATCATTTAGCATGTTTGTATCATTGAATTATTGATTGGAACCCATTGGTGAAATGTCCCTTTTGGCCGAACCCTAGTTCCCTTATAATGCCTTTGGAATTGTTTGATTTTTACCATGTTTTCCTTGCCACTTTGATCCTATTTTAATGTTGTCTGATTGTGTTTCTTGATACCTTTACTTTGGTTGCCAATGTGACTTGGTGTTTTTTGTATTGAACAATTCAAATTTGCCACCAAACTTAACCTATTAGCTTGCCATTGTATGCCCACCAAGTGTTCGATGAAATTCCTAGTTCATTTGCTATTAGTCTATTAGTTTGCATGCCATAGGCCTACCAATTGAATGCCATTATCACCAGCGACATTGGCATGCCAATTGACCCACCATTTTCAGCCACCAAACCAACTTTTATTTCATGCCTTTTCTTATTGCTAAACTTACTATTATTGACTGTATATTATATATGTCCTTGCCATTGAGCATAATGAATACTGTACTGATTGATACTGAACTGATTGTTATTATATTGACTGATATGCAGATGCCATTGTTGCTTATGGTATCCCTCCTTATTGACCCTGATATGGTTTGGCAGAACTACCGATTCGACAGGGTAGTGGAAAAATACTGTCGATCTTTTGCACATTGTATTACTGAACCCTAGCTAGGAGGGGTTATAGTCCTGGCCATAGGGCCTGATCAGCCTTATGCTCATTGATACTGGAGACCTACATGGTCCATATTGACTGACTGGAGATTGTATGATTTCTTTTCATACAGTCCATCTTATTATCTGTCTTTCCATATGTAACCGAGCCTATATGATTTTCTTTGGCTTTACCATACCTTGATGTTTATACTATATTCTATTATCTCATTGAATGATTCCAAATGCTTAATTGATGCATATTATTTATTGTGATGCATGTAAATTCACTAAGTATCATCTATACTCACCCATTTTATTGTTTACCCATTTCAAGAGAGGAGTAGATTGCATATTCCTATCTTCTATCATCCCGGGATATCTGCCACAGTCTATGATGTATATTTTCTGGTTTTCTGATATATTCTGTATATTTATTTTGGTGTTCATTATCTAGCTGCTCCATGGGTATGTATTGGGTTAGCTAGGAGATGAACATTATATATATATGATATTGATGGTAAATATTGCTTATATGATGATGATGTTATTTGATATATGATTGTGATAGCCAATTGCAGAATGATGACATAATAATTGACAGATTAACAGAATAGCATAATGGTTGGTAACTAAATTAAACTGAATAATATATTGAGGTTTATAGATTGCGCATATGGTACTGGGTTCTACGGGTGCAGATCGCTATTGGCATTTCCCGTGCCCTAAGACCGTTGTGGTCAGGGAAACCAGGTCGTGACAGAGTACTAGGTTACAGACTGTGAATCTAGGTTATAGATGAATAGTGACTGAATTACATAGGAATAGTGACTAGTTACAGAATAGGGTAAAATTAAGTATACCATGGAGCATAGGATTTCCTTTGTCATCTATTGCTGTTATCGTCTGTTATATGTCATTATTTTGCGTTTTTGCTGTATTCTGAGACTGTTATCGTTTTTCCTAACAGATTACATAGATGTCCGACAGCAGAGACAGAGACACCAGGGAGGCTGAGGTTGCCTCCAATGAGTCCCTAGTGAGGGAGATTAGTGTATCAGAGGGTTCGTCTCGATCCCGACGGACTACAGAGGACATAGAGAGGGGAGATGACACATGGAGGGTGGACATGATGAGAGGCTTGATGGAGTTGAGGAGGGAAATGGATGAGATTATGAGGGAGAGATAGTATGCACAACCACCACCTGCTCCTACAGTAGTACCTCCTCCAATAGTACCTGAAGTAGTGGCATCGGCTCCTGTGCAGCTAGTGGGGGCTCAGAGGGAGCTAGCTGCACAGGGAGGTAGGAGAGAGATAGAGGAGGGCGAAATTTCTATGTTTAGCTTTCTGAAACTAAACTTAACAGAATTCAGAGGGGACAGAAGTACAGATCCTGTTAATTTTCTGGATGAGGTGGAGAAGGTAGTGAGGAGACTACCTTGTTTTGAGTTAAGATCAGTAGAGTTGGTGGGTTTGTTACTTAAGGGTAAGGCCTGGACATGGTTTTCGAGGCATATGGAGACCAGGCTATATGGAGAGCACCCACCTACTTGGGAAGAGTTCCGTTAGGGTCTGATTGATGAGTTCATCACTGAGGGTGTGAGGACCCATAATCTGGTGAGATTTGAGCAGCTAAAGTAGGGGGACCAATTTGTAGAGGAGTATGTTGAGGAGTTCATATGGCTGAGTAGATATGCTGCTCATATAGTACCTATAGAGGCAAATCTGATTAGTAGGTTCCAGAGGAGATTGCATGCTGCCTTGCATAATGTCTTGTTAGCTATAGAGTTTACTTCTTTGACTACAGTGATAGACAAGGCTACTCAGATGGAGGAAAAGTATAAGACAGAGAGAGCCAAGAGAGAACAGAAGAGGAAGGGTAGTCCGGGATCACAGAGTAGGAAGGGGAGCCAGTGCCTAGATTTGAGAAGAGATCTACTGGTAGTAGTCAGAGGAGGAGACTTCAGAGTAGGGGTCAGCCAGTAGTTCAGTCAAAGCCTGCTTACTCTCAGGGTTCTTCGAGATTGGTTACACAGGCACCCAACATTCCTGTTTGTGGGTTTTGTGGTAGAAGTCATGAAGGGAAGTGCTGGAGGCAGACAGGTGCATGTTTGAGGTGTGGCCAGTAGGGCCATTATATTAACACTTGTTCAGTGAGAGTTGATCAGCAGCCATCGGTTACAGTTTCTCAACCAGTGGTACAGGCTAGCCAGAATTTGGGTAGAGAGACTACAGCTAAAGGCAAAGGCAGGGGAGGTCAGGCTCCCAGTAGCAGTGTCACATCCCACACTATAGGGCTGTGACGGTCCTAGGGCACGGGAATAATTCACATAACCAGTACCACAAAAAACCCAAGTTACATGCTATTATTTCATTTAATCATTTTTATGACATATAATTTTTTTTTAAATACTTTGAGTTTTACAGAAATTCGGACAGAATCTCCTCTATAATATTAACATTGCCCAAATAGAAAAACATAACAAAACACTTCTAATGTCAATGTCAAATCCCAAGTCAACCTCCAATGCACAACTCACATAAGTTCATACTTATGCCAACTCATATTACATAATACTTATCAATTCATATAATGATTTCATTCATCACAAATCATATGGCAGTTCCCTGTCATACATATGCCAATATCATATGAGCTTACCATAGCAGTTGCACCCCCTGTTGCAATATATACATTCATATACACATATCATAACACACAATCACATCATAACATACAATTATATATTTACATGTCCACAAGTCATACTCAAATGTAAATACAACTAATATCATGGAGCGTTCTATACTACTCTAGGAAAAGACTGTACATCTGCTCCGCGGATGGAATTACAAAAGTAGCCGGGGATGACCGCGTCTCACTCTCTTTTCCCTTAAATCGTCCAACATAGAGGGGTGAGTATAAAATACTCAGTGGATCTATAAATATGAAATGCATTACTAATTTACAGATACACATCTGATTATTTATGATAATATTAAGTATGATGCCAATTTATCAATATGAAGTCAAATATAGATGTGATGACAGTTATCAATATAAGACAATTATAGATACAATAAGATATGACAATATGATAGAATGGATCAAAATGCATAAGGTAAACAGGATTGGGTCAAATAATTGAGTAACACTGTCATTTCTGTCCACATCTCCATTTCCATATAAATGTCATAAGGAGGATCAATCCTTATGGCTAGAGTCATATCCCTATCTCTAGCAAGGGCAAGTAGTACCAGTGTGCACACCGTCGATGGAATTACCCGCTACACTATCGAAGTAGCCCTGTTAGGTTGCCCTATGTAAATGTTCCAACATGATGAAAATGCAACAAGTATAACTCATATGAGGTGCCAATTAACCAATATATCAATATAACTATGTATAGAATCAATTGGGAACAACTTACAATTTTGGCCCGTCAGGCCCAGTTGCGCTGTCGCAGCGACTTACCAAATTACGGGTCCGTTTTTCGTTTTTCAGTGACTTTCTGGTTTCACATGTTATCAATAAATATGATGCAATTTTAACATCTAAGATGCAAGTATATATATATATATATAGGATGATTGGGCTTGATTTGAGGTCAAACTAGTTTATAGAATAACTTTTATAGCTATTTCCGTTTTAGGTCATTTTATGCCGTTTCGGCAACCCCAATTTTGGCCGATTAGCGAGTTTAGGGGCAACTTTAGCCATATTGGTCTAAAATCAGTCTGACATGATCAAAGGTCATATAATATGTCCAAAAGCATGTACCTTAAACTAGAATGCAATAACGTATTTATAAACCCACCTCGAATGCAAGTGACCAAAATGCCCCTTCAAAGCTTGAGCACCCACTGCTCTGTCACCTTCTCTTTTCCCCGAGAGGACTCCCCTATACATATACCAACTCTCTGATAAGACACAATATCAAATCAACATAGCATGTTCAAACACATATACATAGTTGTTTCAAACAAGTTACACATATCACTCTCATGTTCAAAGTTCTCATTTTACTAAGTCACTTAGCCACTCCAACACAATACTCATAAGGAGTTTAAACCCTATTTTCTTTTCATACTATCATAATAACATATCTTATAAACATAATCAAATAAGTTTGGGTTCACGTTCTAGCCTAAGTTTCATACCAAAGCATTTTGAACTTTATTGGTCATAAGGACCCAAATACACTTCATATTCAATTCAAACATGCCATTCACTTCCTTTAAGCTACAATCACTCATCCAATTGCCACATCACATGCAAATATCAATTGCACATACAAAGTAAAACAAAAACCCCAACTTAAGGGCCAAAACCATTCGGCTAACAAGGCCTAACCTATCCAAACCCTATTTTTGCAATTGAAGCCCATAATTCTTTATTTAAACATTTCAATTGAACTCTTTCAAGCCCAATTGCACCGACTCAATCCAAATATCCCAAATTTGCCCTAATAGGTTTGGATTTGGAGGTTTTTCCCAAACCAACCTCAATTTCTTCAATTGAACACACAATCATGCAATTCAAGTCACCAATTGCATTTATAACAAGTCAACCTAGCAAAAACCAAACAATTTTCCCCTTTTCCCCAATTTGTGTATTTGGCCCAAAGGGGCTTTTGTCCTTTGAAGTTTATTCCCTCAATTAAACCATCCAAACCTTAATTCAACATGTCAATTGAAGTTTAAAACACTAAATTGCGGAATTTTAGAAGCAAAAATCACACCAAACCCTACTTCCCATTTCGGTCCTAAGTGCCTTTCAACCAACCAACTTAAATTCACAATTCAACACTCAAATCACCTCAATTTAGCTCACTAGACAACACATACACATTCAATTA
>CANXYC010340573.1:0-13347 GCA_948193065.1 Aleurites moluccanus | reverse complement strand
AATACTCAATGAGACTGTATACATCATTAAATAGGTGATATGAGCTTATGATAACAAAAGATGTCAATGGTAGTCAAGTATCAATAATCACAATGAATGGATATCAACATATCCATTTTTACATGTCAATATTAATTAATTTGCACACCAAATGTCTTTAGAAGTTTGAAACAGGTAACAATTAAATCGATGAACGAATGACCATCAATGGTAAGCAATAAGATATAAACTTGGAATCATTGAATAGATGAACAATACTCGTATCATGTAGATAAGACAGATAAAGGGCCATGAATATGTATAATCTCATATCAATCTCATATCATGTATATAAGGCTGATTAGGCTCTATGGCTAGGACAGTTAACCCTTCCCAGCTAGGGTATCATGTAAAATTAATGTACACATTGCCGACAGTATGTACCCACTATCCCGTCGGAGAGGCAGCTCTGTCAAATCTCATGTAAATAGGCCAATGGAAATCAATAACAATATCCCAATAATTTGCCTTCCTTAAACCCTCAACTTCACCATTTCACAGACATACATAATACTTCTAAATCTCTTTTAAAACATATCAATATTATTTTAGTATTTTCAGTATCACTGTCTCTATCACTTCACAATCATTGTCATTATCAATCATTATACATTACACATTATATTTTGAATGCCAATGAATCGTTAATTATCTCAATGTTCGTATATCATTATAATACTCAATCATCTAATTATACACAGTACCACGGAGCTCTAAGAGTTGACACTCACGACCTTTAGAGAATAAAATTCTACCTTGATGTACTTGACATTCCAAGTTAGAAAATAAATTGACTTGGAATCAACTTCCTTTTATCTCATCCCTGTAAAAATTATAAACCACTATTTGGTGAGTATAAAATACTCAGTGAGCATGTATACATCATTAAATATAAGATATAAGCTTATGATAATAAAAGATACCAATGGTAGTCAAGTATCAATAGATACAATGGATGGTTATTAGCATTTCAAATTTTCTTATCAAAGGTTAATTAATTTGCACACCAAATATCTTAGGAAATTTGAAACAGGTAATAATTAAATCGATAAAAAAATGGCCATCAATGGTAAGTAATAAGATATAAGCTTGGAATCATTGAACGGGTAAACAATACTCGTATCATGTAGATAAGACAGATAAAGGGCCATGAACACGTATAATCTCATATCAATCTCATATCATGTACATAAGGTTGATCAGGCCCTATGGCTAGCATAGTTTACCCTTCCCGGCTAGGACAGTTAACCCTTCCCAGCTAGGGTATCATGTAAAATTAATATGCATATTGCTGACGGTATGTACCCACTATCTCGTCAGAGAGGCAGCTCTGTCAAATCCACATGTAACATAGACCAATAGAAATCAATAATAATATCAAGTATTTATTATGAACATTATGATACTATGGCTTTCGATTGATATACATGGGCTTACTTGTCAATCAATATCAATACATTTTATTAATCATATATCGGTTTCTTTTCTTGATACAAAGGTAGCAATTAACAATAAATATCATGGAATGTGATTAAACATGATTAAACATTTGGTGTACATACTTTTGAAAATATTTGGGTACATGATCAATCAAGAACAATAGGCATTGTAAATATCAATAACAATTAATGGATATGGTTCATTTTATTCTTGAAGAAAACTCAAAGGATAATCAATAGCAATAACAAAATGATATTCAATCAAGAAGAAAACATGTTCATTGGGTCAACAAATCAAGACCATGGTTATGTATAATGATGTATACGTTATTCACCTTAGCTTATAACTTGTACATTTCCCTTTTTCTTTATCCTTGATTCTTTGCCTTATCTCTTATGGTACCTATCACATTTCTTATTCATTATCGACTCTACATATCCAATTAATTTTCATTTAGATATTATTTAACATAAAATTACATTACCTATAGTTATATTAAAGAAAATTCCTCAAATTCCAAGTTTTAGGTTTTACCTATAAAGTACCTTTACTGGCAGCCTATGCTTTATTACTTATATCTCTCTCTACACTTATCCAATTGCTTTAATTCTTATTCCTAATTAAATTTAACATATAATGTTCTAACATATCAAAATTTTGCATTAAACTCATTACTACACAAATTATAGTGTTAATTTAGATTTGGGCTTATAACCAGTCCTGCTACCTGCATTCTGCCTACCAAGTTTATTCTGGCAGATACTATTCTTTTACTAATAACTCAATCAATACTTAACTATTTACTGTAATTCCTTTTCTTATTCAAAATAGAAACATAAGATTATAACATATCCAAATTTTATAATTTTTGAATCACTGAACAATTATTAGTGAATTTCCAAAGTCAAACTATGGCCCTGAAATCCTTGTCCGAATATACCCTGTTTTCATGCCTATAATAAATTCCGTGCTCATCTAATTATAAAATTTTTTTACAGTCATATAGATATCACATAAATAAACATCTTTCATGTTTAATAATTTCTCTAATTCAAACTTTAAGGTCCTTATATTAATAGAAATCTATAACATATGTTCTATTAAATAGTCATTCTGAGCAGTCTACACTTATAACCTAATATCTCATAAACCAAAAATCCAACTAAAAAACCCTTTTACATGCTTATATATAAGATATAAATGAATATTTTTTATGTTGAATACTTCTTCTAATTCTATCTTTAACGGTCTTTACAATAAAAATACAGTAGTATTTTCTAGAAAATCTAATTCCAGGTCAATCACAGTTTCTATCCAATAACTCTTTCTTCACTTCGAATTTTCCAAATTCCATTTACAGAAATCTAATTAAAATATTTATCTATAACTTTCATGATTTAACCATCTTCAAATTCAGTCATTAAGATTTCGGAATATTAGCCACAAATTACTGCGTTAAATCAGATTTCAGAAACTATAAAAACCCTAACTCATTCTTTACATTTTTAACTTAATTAGCTTAATTATTTGCCAAATCGTGCTATAGAACTCTTAAATAAAATTTAAAATTATAAGTTTAGAATCATTGCCTTAAGTTAAACTCTAGGATTCCATCTTCTTTGATCCCTCCAAATAGCTTCACATAATCTCCATCAACTTCCTTTCTTAATTTTTCTTTCTCTCATCTCTTCCTATCTAATTTTGGTTGATTTTCTTTGGAAATGATTAGAAAACTATTTTTGGTTGTTTTCCTTTCATTTGGTTCGGCCACCACCTTTTCCATTGCCTATTTTCATTCTCTTCTTATATGTACAAAGCCAAACTAAAATAAAACGAAGATAAAATAATAGAATTTTCTATATTATTAGTGATTTGTCACCTATTTAATTAATTTATAAAACAATTAATTATTGTCTATCAAAAAATCATACCCTTACTATCATGGCCGGCCACCTTGGCTTATTTCTAAAAGGGATGGGTCCCATAATTTTATTTAATTGTACTTTGACCTAAAATTTTCCTTATTTGTATTTTTAACCCCAAAACTTTCTGTAATTTATTATGTCTATTCTATTTAGATTCAACCTCGAGTGTGAGGAGTGAAATACCTTATTTGAAGTTGTTCTATAATTTAAAAATAGTTTTGGGTCATTTCTGGATCCCAGACAGTGAATTTTCAAAATTTCCCCAAAGTTGCATTTATTTATAATTTTGTCATTACTCTTATTTTCAGTATTCCACATCATTTTTCAGCTCTTTCTTTTCACCATAATTTCACATAAAATTAACTTATTTAATCTCCTCAGGTTTGGGTTAGAAATTCTTAAATTAGCCGGTCTATTATTTTTCCAGCAGTGTAATTAACACTGGCATTATCAGGGACAATGTCTCAAAAATAGCTCGGTTGAGCCTAAAAAATTCTTGAATATTATTCTCTATCATTATCTATATATTTCAATAATCGATTAAGCCTATTCATACTTTAATTAATATTATATTCGTTACTATAACTCAATATATACATATTGTCTTTTGTACTTCCTCACTATCCATTATTTTGTTTGCTGGGGTATTACATTCTACCTCCTTCAATAAAATTCGTCCTCGAATTTTCTCATTCAATATTGTAATCATCGATATATGTACATTAAATAGTCTCCAATCATCTTTGTAAATATTTTCTCTATATCACTTATCATTTTACTCAGACTAATGTGTCAAATTCTATAGTCTTCTTATCTCTTGCGCTATTCCATTCTTCTCATATCAATTTTTTTATCAGTATACAATTTATAGTCCATAAACATTTGATAATACAGTACTTAAATTTTTAATATATTATACCTTAATATTTTCAATCACCTTATCATTATCATTGCATTAATCTTTTATTTTTGTACTTTATTATTTCAATTATTAACTCGTTTCCAATGAGCATATTCCTTAAACTTCAATAATCAATAATTTAATATTAATTTACTTAGATTTGAACCTCAATAATCAGTTATGTATACCATTATATGAACTATTAGTATATCATTTACTTCTAATTTTACTTAATTGCTATAACATGTATTTATTCTTTCATTACAATCATATTCTTAACTTTTCACTATTCTATGCCTCAATAGCTCCATATTCTCTATTATTTGAAATTATCTATCATACTTACTCATCATCAGTGCACACATTCTATCATCTAATCATTTACAATAACATTATTTTTGTTACGCTATTACGTATAACACATATTTAAAGTTGATTATAATACAGTCAATATCAATTGATCATATACTGCTACAATCTTCACTTTCAATTCTCATTCACTTTTAATTTACTACCACTTTTATCAATTTTTATTAAGCACTTCTTTCTATCTTACACAGTAAATTTATACACACATATATATCACTAGAAGATGAAAATCATAACGAATAACACTGATAACTATATTAACTGATAACTTCAAATGATGAGATATAATCCTATGCTCCATGTTACACTTATTAACTCATTAATACCTATGACACATATTCTAAACCATTAACTCTGATACCACCTCTGTCATGACCCACTTTTGGACCGCGACGGTCCTAGGGCACGGGTAGACCTAAGGTCACCGAAAACCTGTAGAACCCATGAATAATCCATTTATCAATCATTCAATCAATATTAACTCATTCATTAATGCTTAAATTCCATTTATTACTTTTAAATTTTACATAAATTTTTTCAGAGTTTCATTTGAAATTTTAACCTTATTCCCGATCCAAAACTGAGTCTTGCAAAAATTACACAGCCTGCACTAAAATTATTTTTACACTCCCAATAATTTGCTTTTCATATACCCTCGACATACATAGCACTTCTAAATCTCTTTTAAAACATATAAATATTATTTTAGTATTTTCAGTATCAATGTCTCTATCACTTCACTATCATTGTCATTATCAATCATTATACATTACACATTACATTTTGAATGCCACTGAATCATCAATTATCTCAATGTTCATACATCATTATAGTACTCAATCATCTAATTATACACAGTACCACAGAGCTCTAAGAGTTGACATTCACGACCTTTAGAGAATAAAATTCTACCTTGATGTACTTGACATTCCAAGTCAGAAAAGAAATTAACTTGGAATCAGCTTCCTTTTATCTCATCCTTGTAAAAATTATAAACCACTATTTGGTGAGTATAAAATACTCAGTGAGCATGTATACATCATTAAATATAAGATATAAGCTTATGATAATAAAAGATACCAATGGTAGTCAAATATCAATAAATACAATGGATGGTTATTAGCATTTCAAATTTGCTTGTCAAAGGTTAATTAATTTGCACACCAAATATCTTTGGAAGTTTGGAATATGTAACAATTAAATCGATAAAAGAATGGCCATTAATGGTAAATAATAAGATATAAGCTTGGAATCATTGAACGGGTAAACAATACTCATGTAGATAAGACAGATAAAGGGCCATGAACACGTATAATCTCATATCAATCTGATGTCAATCTCATATCATGTACATAAGGCTGATTAGGCCTTATGGCTAGGACAGTTAACCCTTCCCGACTAGGACAGTTAACCCTTCCCAGCTAGGGTATCATGTAAAATCAATGTGCACATTACCGACGGTATGCACCTCGTCGGAGAGACATCTCTATCAAATCCACATGTAATATAGGCCAACAGAAATTAATAACAGTATCAAGTATTCGTTAGGAACATTACGGTACAATGGCTTTCGATCGATACACATGGGCTTACTTGTCAATCAATGTCAATACATTTCATTAATCATATATTAGTTTCTTTTCTTGATACAAAGGTAGCAATTAACAATAAATATCATGGAATGTAGTTAAACATTTGGTGTGCATACTTTTGAAAACATTTGGGTACATGATCAATCAAGAAAAATAGGCATTGCAAATATCAATAATAATTAAGGGATATGGTTCATTTTAATCTTAAAGAAAACTCAAAGGATAATCAACAATAATAAAAAAATGATATTCAATCAAGAAGGAAACATGTTCATTGGGTCAACAAATCAAGACCATGGTTATGTATAATGATGTATACATTACTCACCTTAGCTTATAACTTGTACATTTCCCTTTTCCTTTATCCTTGATTTTTTGCCTTATCTCTTATGGTACCTATCACGTCTCTTATTCATTCTCGACTCTACATATATAATTAATTTTTATTTAGATATTATTTAACATAAAATTATATTACTTATAATTATATTAAAGAAAATTCCTCAAATTCCAAGTTTTAGGTTTTACCTATAAAGAACCTTTACTGGCAGCCTATGCTTCATTACTCATATCTCTCTCTACACTTATCCAATTGATTTAATTATTATTCCTAATTAAACTTAACATATAAGGTTTTAACATATCCAAATTTCGCATTAAACTCATTACTATACAAATTATAGTGTTAATTTAGATTTGGGCTTATAACCAGTCCTGCTACCTGCATTCTGCCTACTAATTTTATTCTGGCATATATTGTTCTTTTGCTAATAACTCAATCAATACTTAAACAATTACTGTAATTCATTTTCTTATTGAAAATAGACACATAAAATTATACCATATCCAAATTTTAGAATTTTTTTAATCACTGAACAATTATTAATGAATTTCCAAATTTAAACTATAGCCCTTAAATCCTTGTCCGAACAGACCCTGTTTCCATGCCTATAATAAATTTTGTACTCATCCAATTATAAAACATTTTATAGTAATTTATATAACACATAAATGAACATCTTTCATGTTTAATACTTTCTCTAATTTAAAATTTAAAGTCCTTATATTAATAAAACTCTGTAACCTATGTTCTGTTAAACAGTTATTCCGGGCAGTCTATACTTATGACCTAATATCTCATAAACCACAAATCTAATTGAAAAATATTTTTATATACTTATATATAAGACATAAACGAACACTTTTCATGTTGAACAATTCTTCTAATTCTTTCTCTAATGGTATGTACAATAAAAATACAGTAGTATTTTTTAAAAAACCCAATTCCAGGTTAGTCACAATTCTCATCCAATAACTCTTTCCTCTCTTCGAATTTTCCAAATTACTTTTATAAAAATCTAATTAACATATTTATCTACAACTTTCATGTTTTAAATATCTTCAAATTTAGTCATTAAAATTTTGGAATATTAGCCATAATTTACTGCCTCAAATCATATTTCAGAAACTACATAAACCCTAACTCATTCTTTACATTTTTGACTTAATTACCTCAATTATTTGCCAAATCTTTCTATAGAACTCTTAAATACAATTTAAAATTATAAGTTTAAAATTATTACCTTAAGTTAAACTCTTGGATTCCATCTTCTCTGATCTCTCCAAATTGCATCACGTAATCTCCATCAACTTCCTTTCTTAACTCTTCTTTCTCTCATATCTTCCTATCTAATTTTGGTTGATTTTCTTTGGAAAGGATTAGAAAACTATTTTTGGTTGTTTTCCTTTCATGTGGTTCGGCCACCACCTTTTCTATTTCCTATTTTCATTCTCTTCTTATATGTACAAAGCCAAATTAAAATAAAATGAAGATAAAATAATAGAATTTTCTAGATTGTTGGTGATTTATCACCTTTTTAATTAATTGATAAAACAATTAATTATTTTGTATCAAAAAATCATATTCTCACTATCATGGCCAGCCACCTTGGCTTATTTCTAGAAAGGGTGGGTCCCACAATTTTATTTAATTGTACTTTGACCCAAATTTTTTCTTATTTGCATTTTTGACCCCAAAACTTTTTGTAATTTATTATGTCTACTCTGTTTAGATTCAACCTCAAGTGTGGGGAGTAAAATACCTTTTTTTAAGTTGTTCTATCATTTAAAAATAGTTATAGGTCATTTCTGGTTCCCAGACAATGGATTTTCAAAATTTTCCCCAAAATTGCCTTTATTTATAATTTTGTCATTACTCTTATTTTCAGTATTCCACAACATTTTTCAACTCTTTATTTTTACCATAATTTCACATAAAATTAACTTATTTAATGCCCCCAGGTTTGGGTTAGAAATTCTTAAATTAGCCGGACTACTATTTTTTCGGTAGTGTAATTAACACTGACATTATCCGGGACAATGTCTCAAAAGTGGCCCGGTTAAGACTAATTTTTTTTTGAATATTACTCTCTATCATTCTCTATATATTTCAATAATCAATTGAGCCTATTCATACTTCAATCAATATTATATCTGTTACTATAACTCAATATATACATATTGTCTTCTGTATTTTCTCACTATCTATTATTTTGTCTACTGGGGTATTACATACGCGCCTCAAATTTGTCCTTCTTTAGCTCAAAGAGGACTAAAGAAATAAGAAAGTAGGTATAGGAGGGAGAAGAGAGTGGAATCAAATAGTAAAAACTTAACCTAAGTAATTTCTGTGTCATTTGGAAGGTGGAGGAAGCTCTTTATTTATAATAGAGGCTTGTGGATCTTATTCATCATTTCTCGATATAAGATTTGGTAAAAAAGGTGCAAAATACGAAGCTGCTACCAGGCAGAAGGGGGAGTGCCACCGGAGGGGGTGGCGGCGCCGCCAAAGAGGGAGGGTAGCACACAGTACAAAGGAGGGCGGCTGAAGAGGGGATGACAATGCTACCGCCCTCAAGGCAGGGCGGCGCCGCCTCCTAAGGGGGGGCTGTAATGCCATCCCTTGTGGGTGTTAGCTCGGGCCTAGATCCTATATGGTTTTTGCTGAGTCCGTCTGTGAATGGGCCGGGCTCAGGTTAGTGCCGTTCGACTTGGCATAAATTCGAGGGGTGTAAAAAATCAATGTTCACACCTATATCTTCAATGAACTTCCTAATTTAATTAATATATTTTTATGATAATGAATAATTTTCATGAGCATGAAGGAACTTTTTATATTTCTATGCTTTTTTTTTTGTGAATTAAAATCATCATGAATAACTGTGCAATTCGATGTAATTTGATTTTATTAATAGAATAAACATGAACTTTAAACTAAAAATTCAGGTGAACTATTGAGTAATTCCAAACTTCAGAGCCAACACTTTTTTTAATGGGTGTAAAAAAATTATAAAAACTTGTTTATTTTTTGGAAAATATTTGCCTATATTTAGTGTAGGATTTTGTCTTATACATCCAACCAAAAAGTAATGAGATAATTTAATTAACATGACGCTTTTATCTTTTTTTTGCCCAGTGAAAAAACATAAATACCCTTATTTACTCTATATGTTCTCATCTCATTGGACTGGTGTTTACACCTAGTGTAAATAAGTATTTTCCTTATTTTTACGCCTTTTTATCAATGGGTATTGATAATATTTATGCGCATAACTTTTAATTTCATAAAATTTAATTTCCTAAAACTTACAAATCATAAAACTTATGTCTAGTTTAGAGTAATAAATTAATATTAACAAGATTTTGGCATCTTGAAAACTTAATAAAGTATAAGAGTTTAATAAATTTATTTGAATTTAAAGATGATTTTATCATCTAAGAAGAAACTTATTCAAATAAATGTCTCAAGTTACCATATTTTTAAATAAATTTATTTTCAAATTTTATTATTTTTGGTATAAAATTATTATAAAAAATTTTCAAACTTTCAATATGAGTAAAAAAATTATTCAAATAAAATAAATTAGTTCAAATAAAAATAACAATTTATATATAAAACATATTTACTAAATAATAATAATAATAAGTAATCCAAATATTTATAATTAAATATTATATTATACTTTAATAAAAAAATTAATAATTTTTTTTTATAATTTGTAATTATATAAAAGAACAATTTTGAAATATTTATTTAATAGTAAATTCTCTCATCCATCTAAAATGATATAATTGGCAAAAATCCACCTATTAAGTGAAAATTTAAATCCTTAAAAAATAAAGGATTATAATAAATGAGAGATTTTTCCAAATTTATTAATTTCACCCTATTTTTATTAACCAAACGATGAATTTTTTCCCCTCATAATAAAAAGTCTTGAACCTAATAAAAATAGAAGTTATTTTTTGTCACACCCCAACTCCAGTGGTGCGACGGTACTAGGACAAGGGTAGGCTTAAGGCCACCATAAACCCGTAGAACTCCTATATCTTGAATCTCATATACATTTATATTAAATATAATATCATATTATATCATATTTATAATCCATTCAAGTATAATTCATTTCTTTACTGTATCATTTCATAATAATATTCTCTTATTTCTTACTGATCAAAAGATGCATCTCACATCACTAAGAAACAAGATTTACCCAAAAGATAACAATTCATACATCAAAAAATTATCATCCTCTAATGACTAACTACGGAGCTCTAGAATATACTTCCATTACATATTGTGTCATAATACCATTTAACGAATATACATAATTATATATCAAAAGAATTATAATGGAAGCTTCTTGGAATGAAAAGGTCAAGAAGCTTGATCTTCTCTGCTAGCTCCCTCACGAGCTATACTATTACCTGAAATTCACAGAAGAGGAGTGAGCTTTCAACTCAGTAAGATATGAACATTATATTATAAGAATTGAATGCCAAATCAAGGTCATGAACAAATAAGTATTCATATAGGCATGAAGTAAGTCATAGGCTTTTACTTGAAAGAAATGTAGTTCTCATAATAATTTGGCTATATCAAAACATGTTAAATTGAAATCATGGTTCATCTTTATAACATAGAATGCCCACAAGGAATGGCATTATCAAATATCATTTGGAAGAACTGATCAAATATTATACATATGTATCGGTAGCCTTGCTACCTCAACGTGCACACATGCTTGGCCAGGCATGCACCTAGAGCTCCTGGTCCCTTCTAAGTGGAACACTAGTACAAAACTCTACCAGCTGAGTTCCCAAAGTGCACAATGGACCAATGAATTTGAGCATTCTATCCATGGGTCATGGGTTTCAATCTCATAGGGAGCATATTGGTTGCAAGACTATCATCATATAACATCATTCAAACCGGGTTCACAAGCAAAAATACATGGACTTGATCCAAAAATATTGATCAACCCATTGTCACGACCCGTTCCCGCAGTCGGATCGCGACGGTCCTAGGGCACGGAAAATGCCAATGGCGACCGGCACCCGTAGAACCCAGTATCAATCACATTCATAATATACATATATATTTATCGCAACGGAATAAAACTTATCTATCATCTGTTACACATGGCATATCTATGCATATATATATATATATCCAATCAATCATAAAATACTGTTCATTCTAAAAATACTATCTCATATATCTTCATAAACATATGTATATCTGTTCATGTCCTAGCTAACCCATACATACCCCATGGAGCAGCTAGATATGAACATCCAAAATACAGAGTGCAAAATATATATATATATACATCAGTAGTGCTGGCAGAAATCCCTGGATGATGAACGATAGGATTCTGCAATCTACTCCTCTCCTGAAATAAGGAAACATTGAGAGAGTGAGTATATAAGATACTCAGTGAATCTATATGCATCGCCAATGAAAATGAGATTTACAAAGGAACCAATGGTATCAAATACTCAGAATAATCAATTGATAGAAGCATTTACAGTAAATGACAGAATAGATCAATAATGAATATCAAAGGTTCAATACCATAGTGAAAAACAGATAAAGGGCTGGATTGTATAAAATTATACAATCTGCTGTAGCAATCAATCTGGACTATATGCGAACTATATGCGCACATACAATCTCCTGTAGCAATATCTGTATCATAAGACGGGCCAGGTCTTATGGCTAGGTCCATAACCCATTTCTTAGCTAGGGTATCAGTAATACAATGTGCACAAAGTCGACAGTATTTTCCCACTACCCTGTCGAATCGGTAGCTCCGTTATGACGTATAAGGATCAATATCAAGAAACAACATATCAGTGGATACCATGATGCAACAATGGTATCCTCAATCTCAACAAACTCGATATCAAACAATCAATAGCAGTTAAGTAGAAATAGCTCATCAGAATTGATTAATGAGCCTAAAAATCAATAAAACATCAATAATAATCAATTAAACAATGACCAAAGGTCTAACAACAAAAAATGGAAACAAATATATTTTGGTCATTTTCGGTCAAAAAGTTGACGCAATCGGCATGCCATGGTCGCTGGCGACGGTGACATTCAAATGGTTGGCCTACGGATTTTTCGGCATGGTTTCGGCGCAATATCGACATTGCCCCAAATATCAACAAATACACGAATGCAAGCAATTCCATAGGCAACAAAACAACTCAAAAATCTTCAATGAAAGAATCAAATATGCCAAGCAAACACAAACCAACAGTAGGAACAAAATAAGGCCAAAATGGCACATTTAGGGTTCGACCAAGAACCCTTTTTCACAATTGGATTCCAAAGTTCAATTTATCAATTCGAACAAGTAAATTGATGCATATAAGACTCACCTAAGCCTCCAAATCACCAAAAATCAAGCAATTGCTAGCAAATCCCTAAATCATCGGTTTAGGCCAAATTTGTCAATTTTCCTCGAACGAATTTTCTGCAACGAAACGAACGTCAATTAAATACCTATAAATATCCAATTGACTTATTCTAAAGCTAATTTACCTATCCTAATCCATATACTAAATTCACTTCACACAACTTTACTTTTAGGGTTTTAAATTGGGGAAAATTGTTTAATGTATCATTTGATGCAATTAAACCATTTACCCATTCATTTCATCATCCATTTAAGCTAATTAAACCATAAAATCAATTAAAACATCAACTTATGAAAATTACCTCATTTTG
>CANXYC010340479.1:0-18072 GCA_948193065.1 Aleurites moluccanus | reverse complement strand
TGGATTTCAGGTGATAGTTTAGCTCGTGAGGGAGCTAGCAGAGAAGATCAAGCTTCTTGACTTATTTTCTCGAAGAAGCTTTATTGTAATTATTCTTTTGTGATGTTTTGTATAATTATTAATGATATTGTGATATCATATGTATTGGAGTACAATCTAGAGCTCCGTAGTTAGTCTTTTGGGCATGATAGAATATTGATGTATGAATGTTATCCTTTGGATACTCTTGTTCCTCTTTGATGAGAGATGTCTTCCTTAGATCATTAAGGAACAAGAGAAAGATATGGAATGAGGAAGTAAAGAAATGATTTATGCTTGAATGGACTATGATATGTTATGGCATGATGTAAATATGAGATATAATTGTATGTAAGATTCAGTTTTTATGAGTTCTACGGGTTTATGGTGGCCTTAAGCCTACCCTTGCCCTAGGACCGTCGCACCACTGGAGTTGGGGTGTGACATCTTCTTTGTGCAGCTATAACAAACATAAATCTCAATTTAGAAACCTAATTACATTACAATACAACAAGCAAACCTAAATTCTAAACAACATTCAGAAATCCTGAAATTTCTACCCGAACATACCCTGATATTTTACTTATAACTCATTATGTGTAGATCCAAATGCTACTCTGTTTTCACTGAATTTTAGTAAGACATAATGACACATTTCTCATATTTTGACTTTCCCCTGATTTAGATCCTAAGATCCTTATATTTACCAATTTCAGAAGAGTTACACTTCTGAAATCCCTAATCCAAGCCAGTCTGTCTCAGGGGTCCATAGTTAACAATACAGTGAGAATTTGATAAAAATTCCAAAAGACTAAATATTTCTGACATGTATATCTACAACTTTTATGTTTTGAATATTGTCAAATTCCTACATTAAAGATCTCAAAAATTAGCTTTAACTTTCTGCTGAGTCTCAGGAATTTCACAGAAATGAAACCCTATCCGAGTCAGTCATATTTGGAGACTCATATCTCCCAACACAAAAGGATTCAGTCAAAACTTTCTAAAGAACATATATTATACACATACACAGTTACAATGTTTATGTTTTGCACATTTTCAAATTCTACATCTAAAAATATAAAAATGAGGCCCAAAGTTTCTGCTAAGTCACAGGAAATTCCTGAGACATAAAATTTCAGAATTGCCAATCACTTTCTCTACTTTAAACATATCACCCAATCATTTAATCATTCAAATAACTCATCAAAAATGAATTTCAAAACTTGTTAAGAAATTAACCTTGGAGAAAAATTGCACCAAATCTCTTTCTAAGCCCAAATAATTCAACTAGAGGTTGGGGGAAGAATTATTTGTGAAGGAAATTATGATAGATCAAATGATTTTAAGAAGCTAAGAAGAAATTTTTTTCTATGATGAGGAGCTTGAAAATTTCGACCATAGAAGAGCAAATTGAAGAAGATGATGATTTCTTATCATATTTATCTCTATATGTAACAAATGGCCCAACAGGAAAATTAGAAAAAAGTAAATAGGAAAATAAATAAAGAAAAAGAATAAAAGAAAAGAAAATCATTTTGAATTATATATATATATATATATAATTATTTAGCCACTTTTGTTAATTTTTAGGCTAATCCTTAATTAATTATTAGTTAATCCATTAATTAACTCTTAAGTATTTTTAATTTATTTTGCTATAATTTTTAAAACTCTAGTATTTTCAACTATGTTCATATTGTTCATTCTATTCGATTTCATTCTAATTTAAATTCTATAATTCACTATAATGTCTATTTTCCATTGTCCTTGATAAATTTTCGGTTATTGCTTCCTAGAGAATTTAAAAAAAATTCCTACTCGATTTAGGTTTTCCACTATAATCGTTCGGGTTATTACATTATTATTATTATTTTCATGTCAGCATATGATTAGGAAATCCAATCGAATCAAATTGAATTGAACCAATTTGAATCGATCAATTCGATTTAAATTTTCAAACTTCAATACTGTTTGATTAATTTTTTGAAATTTCGGTTTTTTTATTCGATTTGATTTTCTTCAAAAAGAAATCGAATAAATCAAACCAATCAATATATATATATATTTACTTATTTTATTTAAATAACATAAATAACTGAATAACCGAACCAAAATATATCGATTCAACCTGAATAACTTGTTTTTTATTTCAGTTCAATTCGGTTTAATTATGTCGATATTCAAAAGAAAATCGAAATATAAAATCAAACTTAACCGATGTTAATATTTTTGGTATTGAATGACTAAAAAATTAAAAAAATATAATTTATTTTTTATTTCAGTTCAATTCGGTTTAATTATTTCAATATTCAAAAGAAAATCGAAATATAAAATCGAACTTAACCGATTTTAATATTTTTAGTATTGAATGACTAAAAAATTAAAAAAATAATAAGAAAAAGAAATAAAAAGGTAAGCAATCGTTGGGTTCAGTTTGAACTAAATCGAAATAAAGCTCCCAAAACTGAACCAAAATAAAAATTGAAATTTCAAAAAATTAATCAAATTGAATAAAAAAATTATTTAGTTTCTTTTTAAAAAAAAAAATCAAACTGAATTAAAAAACCAAAATTTCAAAAAAAATAATCAAACCTAATTGAAATTCAGAAGATCAAATCAAATCGAATTGATCAATTTAAGTTAGTTCAATTCGATTTGATTTCCTAATCAGATACTGACGTGGCAAAAATAATAATTATAAATGTTATGTTAGTTTCAGTACTAGAGCTCTGATCGGATTCTGATTTCGTGTTAAATTTGTCAAAAATTAAATATATATATAAAATTATCAAAAATTTTAGTTCATAACAAAATTATAATTTTACAAATAATTCATGATTTTTTTATAATTAACCCATAAATTTTTTTAGCAGTTTTTTTATACTTAATGTCACCAGCTACATGATAATTTTGTTTCTTACTGTGTCAAAATATTTTGATCTTATAAATTTGTTATATTTTAAAATGAACCAAAGTTAAGTTTTATTTTGTTATTCAAAACATCATAAAATTACAAATTAGAAAAGTTATATATATATATCCATATTAAGGGATAATATGAGATATTTTTTTCACATCCGAAATGAATTTCTTATATGAATATTATATAAAAATTCATGATGAATTACTACAAATTCATTGGAGTTGACTTTTGAGTCTCGATTCATTTTCACCCTAATTATTAGACAAATAGTTGACATGTACTTAGATCATTACAAGGACAAAAATTTCGTTGTGTTCTCAAAATAGATAAAATATGTGTATGATATTGCTGTTAAATTATTTTTGCTAATTCATATTTACTTTATTTAAAATTTAGATATATATAAATTAAAATATAAAATTTTAATATAATTTTGGTTGGATTTATTTTTAATTAGTTTTTATATATTCAAACCATAATTAAGTAAAAATAATTAATTTAACTATTTTCTTAAACCAATTTAAATCATACTAATAATAAGATCTTGATTTTTTATTTAAATTAAATTAATAATTAATTTAATTAATTTTTGTATAATTATATACACACACATCAAATGACATGAATTTTAAAAATAGCTCATACAAATCTTAGAGGTGGTTGATGGTGGCGTTAATATCATTATACATAACAACTTAATTGACCCATCAAAACCAAGAATGAATTCATAATAATTTTACTAGAGGGTCAATTTTAAGATATTTACTTCTCACATAAAAATAATAATTATTTTCACCTTAAATTAAAATAAATTATTATAAAAAAATTTCATAAATTTATTAAAAATATATTATAAAATAAAAATAAAAATATCAAAATATTTAAAATGATCAATTATTTAACTTTGATTTTTTAATAATAAAAATTATTTATTAATTTTCTTGTCCTTTTTAAATAAAAATCTTAATTAAAAATTCATATCTTCTTAAAAAGTTAATGATACTATAAATCATACAAAATATTTATAATATTTATATTTTTATATTATCTAAAAATAATATAAAATTTCAATTTCATTTTGTATAATATATAAAATTTCAAGTATAACATTTAAATTTATATTTTGTTTTATATAATTTAATATAATATTTTGATAAATAATTATTTTGGCTATTAATCTTATTTTTTAACTCTATATATACATATTAAAAACATAAGAGAGGGCCAATTATATATATATATATATATATATATATATATATAATTAAAATTGTGCAGTTGGACTTCCAATCATGTGCAGTTGACAAAGTCTTTTTGTTTTTTTAATTTTATTTGAGAAGAGTTGACAAAGTCTTTGAAGTGTCATTTTGACTCCCTCGACAAACACTACTGCAGCCTTGACAGTAAAGATGACAATGGCTGGAAAATTTTTATGGAAAATTTTCTGATTTATCTTTTTGTGGGATTAAAGATGGAAAATATTTTTTGTTGATTTGTGGAAACAGGGTGGGATAAAGAGTGTATTCCTCATTTTATAGGAACTTAATATGTTTAATTAATTATTATATTTATTTAATTATTTCTTATAAAATTATTAGAGTTTATTGAAAAAAATTTAATAGATTAAATTTATTTAAGTATTCATATTTTAATATATGTTGAATTTTTAATGTTTTATTAAAAAATATTATTGAATATTTTTAGTGTATTAAAATATTTATATTTTAATTATGTTTGGTTGATATTTTGTGTGTTTGAATTTATTAATATTTTTTAAATAAATTTTTTCATATTTTTTGCTATTATTTATGAATTTTATAAATATAAACAAATTTAATAATATAAAATTTAAGTGGGAAATGAGGATCCCTATAGAAATGGGATGAGAATTAAATTATCTCCGTATTTGAAATAAATAAATGAGATTTTCTGTTAAAACGGGAGTGGAGATGGAGATGAAAATGGTTCCCCCGCCCCGTCCCATTGCCATCCCTACTTAGTTGAAAAAAAATTTGGATATCATCTCATTTTTTGTTAGTTTTACTTCCATAAAACCTTCTAAAACTTGATTTTTGGTAAATACCAAAGGATGTATGACTCACATGCATGCTATGTTTTTCTTGCTTAATATTGTTTTGTATTATTTTTCTTGATATTCATTAATTTGGAAAATTTTTTACTTCCATAAAACCTCTAAAACTTGATTTTTGGTAAATACCAAAGGATGTATGACTCACATGCATGCTATGTTTTTCTTGCTTAATATCGTTTTGTATTATTTTTCTTGATATTCATTAATTTGGAAAAATTTAATGTATATATCGATTAAATTAAATTTGTTATATTTGAACTCATAACTTAATTTACCATTGTTCTTATATTTTAATTTGTTGTCTGAAAATCTTTAAACTTCAATTTGATTGCACTAATGAACTTTAAAATTTATTTCCGATCAAAATTTATCTGAAAAATTTTACATAACAAATTATAATTTAAGAATAAAGATAAATTTTAAATAATAAATTTAGAGTCAATAAATATAATTTAACATGCAAATAGCTATCTAATTCACCGTATTAATTATTATTAAATTGTTTCCTGATCACCATGCGTTAATCCTTGAATAACATTATTATTACGACACGCCTTTATCAACTACCAAGACTCATTTAATACTACGCTTCAGGCATATATAGTAAACCTTGTTTATTCGAAATTAAAGATTGAATTTTTTTCCCCCCGAAGAATGTCTTCTTAGATGCTGATAAAACCAATTTGAAATATTTTAAAGTTTATACAATTGTATATAAATATTAATTTCAGCTTAAAAATTATATATATAATTCAAATAACAATCCTAAATATATCTAAATGAACTCATGTAAATTATAAAAGTTTTTCTTTAATTCTTTAATTAATTTTAATACAAATAAATAATAATACATTTTTTAAGAAGGAATTATAAGTTTACACACAACATTTGATTGCAAATTTAAATTAGGTTATAAAGATTTGTGTTAGGGTATGTGATTAAGTAATATTAAAATTATTTTCAAAATCATGAGATCTTGAGTCGAATTAACTATTTATCATTGTGTGTTATGTATCTTAATCTGCTTACATTTAAGGATTAATTATTATTTTTCTTTTGTAAAATAATTTAATATATTAATTTTTTTTTTACTTTTTAAAAATATATTAATTCTTTGTCATAATATACTATTGGACTATTTCGTCTAATTTTATCATTAATCAACCCTAAAATTATCAATAAAAACAGTAAAAAAATATAAATGCTCTTACCTTTTATTTTTAATTAATTATATTTTATTTTTATTTTAAAAAATATTTTTTAAGGTTAAAATATGCATTTTCATATTTTTAATAAATTTAAAAGTGAAAATAAATAAAAATGTTTTTCAAAAATATTTTTTATTTTATTTTTTAAAAAATAAAAATTTGAAAATAATAAATAATAAATATTTTTTTAAAAAAATATTTTTACTTTTTATTTTTAAATTTGTCAAAAATATGAAAATAAAATTTTAATTTATATTAAAAAATTTAAAAAGAAATAATTTAATTTCTTAAATTATTTTTTAAAATAAAATAACAAATAAAAATATTTTTTATTTTTATTTTTAAATTTATCAAAAATATGAAAATAAATTTTTTAACTCTAAAAAATATTTTTTAAAAGTAAAAATATAATATAATTAATTAAAAATAATGAATAAGGATATTTTTATTTTTTTACTGTCCTTATTAATCATTTTAGAATTGATTAACGGTAAATTTGAACGAAATGGTATATTAATATAATGGAACATTTGCCGGAAAAAAATAATATATTTTTTAAAGATAATAAGAATTTAATGTATTAGGTAATTCTAAACCTTATATTTAATTTAGCGTTGATAATTTGATAATCCACTACCATTTTTTATATTTAAAGATGATTTCGCATAAGTGAGTTGGTGTATTCTTTTAAGTTGAATTTTATTTTTGCGCTGCACGTCAATGATAAGATGTTAAAATAGGTGTAAATCAATAACATATGATATAAAATTTGGCCCAAATCCAATAATTATGCAATTAACAAGTGTATATATTAGTGGATTCACAATTCATTAGTTGCTCAAAAAAAAAAAAAATGAGGTAGTGAAAACTGATTCAATTAGACTAGGTAAATCTATTTCAGGATTTTTTTCAATCACTTGTCAATCAACTGAAAATTAAACAAATTGTGGTTTGATTATAACTTTATAAGATGTTTGTGACATTAAACTTGTAAAGTCAAATAAATTTAAATGATTTTTTTTTTTTTATGCTAATGATGTCCAATCGAATTAATTAGATAAGATCATGCTATCAAAAATTTTAGATTTGATGTTTCATTTTTATGCGCAAAATGTTTAAATTTATATTATATTCATATCGAGTTTTATTATTTATTAATTAGATATTTAATGTTTATAATTGATATATGCATTGTATATAATATATTTTGATAAAAAATTTAAAAAAATTTAAATATATTCAATTTTACTCATAACATAAGAGGTTTAGAGTTCAAAATATTTAGCCTCAATTGATTTATAAACCTAATCTGAAAATATTATGCACGGACTAGAAAAAATTGTTCAAAAATCAAAATTTACAATTTATTTCCTCTTTAAAAAAAATTAAATTTACAAAAATAAATGATTATATATAATTTAGAATACAAATATATGGCATATATGATATTTCTTTTGCTTTCAAAAACTTATAATTCTTAACTCATAAAAATTATAATTCTATAATTATCACTGCTATTCTCTTTTCCATTGTCATTACTACCCTTAGCATCACCACTATCATTTCCAACACTATTGTCATAATCACTGTCATTTTCAGCACCATTACCAGTGATAATGGCTTGGCACCTTCGACAATGGTTATCGGCAATCGTCGTCAATAAAGACTTATTGGATTATCCTTGCTGGCGATGATAATTCGATGGACTGTCATCACCGACGATTCACCACCACTCTTAACTCTACCATTATTTTCATTATCTCAAATTTTTTATTTAATTTTAATTTTATATATGAAACAAACGTTAAAATTATAATTCTAACACAATTTTAATTCTAGATAATTAAAATTCTTAATTCTAATTTCAATTTTTTTATCTCCAACAGGCCCTAATAAAAATTTTAAACTTTTGAAACTGAATTTACCATTTGTTGCAAATAGATAATTTTTTATTTTTTATTTTTGCCATTTCAAGTGGGAATTATCTCTCAAGCATTTAACTATTTATGGTATTGTTAAATTATGATGACACATAAGATGATTATTAATTCATTTCTTTATATATTATTATTAATTAATCTCAATTTATAAAAAATTATGAATAAAGTGAATTAAATCTTTAAATTTTTTTTTTAATTCAGATAGTATAATAAATTATTTTTTCCGGCTGGATAAAAAAAAGATAAACCATCTAAATTTAGAGTAATTAATGAATTGGCACTAGAGAGAAACACTTTCATGGACTCTAAGCTAAGATTTCAACATTAGAAGATGATTAATAATTAATTAATGACTATAAAAAATAAATTAACAGAGCAAGAATCACACAATTTGGTGGGCCTAAGGGAAATGAGAAACGCACAAAGTCCAAGTTGCAGGTCCACCATTGAAATTATTTAATTATTTTTAGTTTTCTTAAATACGAAAAGGCAGACCTTAATATTGATGGATGATAATGAAATATTAAAATTTTAACACACTAATAAATAAAATGAAAATAAAATGAGTTTTTATCATATGAAAAATAAGAAGATGTTTGAATAACAAACAACGAAAGTCAATTGCCATTTAAAAATATATGTATTAATAATTAAAAAATTATTAAGTGTTTGGATAAATACTAATTATTAATTTATATTATTTAAATTAGTAAAATCTAATAGCAAGTAAAAATTACAATTATCAATTATTTTGTTAATTGAAAAAAAAATTTTTTTCTTACTATCCAAATACCACAAAAAAATGAAAATAATAAAATTGGCTCCAAATTAGCCCGCTGCTATCCCTGCTTGGCATTTGGGTTGATTCAGCCAAACTCTTCTGTTGCTCAATTTATTTTAATTTACTTGGGTATTTGGCATTGCAACGTATAAATCAAGAACTAGTGGGTGGTTCACTACCTAAAAATGAATAAAAAAAATGCAGCCAATTAAATTCTTATAAGTGGAATCTACCTTTAACTAAATATAAAGATAGATAAGACTAAAATCTTCTTCCACTAAAAATTTGTATACAGTGGCAAAAGAAATGAATAGTTTATGGTTATGGACATTAGGATATGATGTTAATCTTTCTTAGCAATTGCAATTAATCTACATATTTTCTATCACTTTCATAATCTTGATCTATCTTTTCTTTTTCTTTATTTAATTATTATTTCATACATTATAAATTAAGGTGTGTTTAAATTCTTTTGGGGGATTTTGTATATTTGTATATAAAATTCTATATGATTAGTTAGGCCTATTTAAATTATTAAAAATATTCCTTGTAAAATACACAAATACATACGATATTATTAATATTTCAAAATTATTTTATTATTATTATTGTTATTATATGATAATCTTGTTTATACTTAACTTTTTTTTTCTAAATATAAAAAATATATACACTATTTTATAAAAAAAATTATGTTCTTTTGAATTCTATCATAAACATCTCAAGTTTATTATTTTTTTTTTAAAATATGAGTTATTTAAATTATTTTTTAAATTATTGTGAGTTTGAATTCCAATTAAATCTAATTCAATATATATATATATATATATATATATATATATATAAAGTCCTATGATAAATTTATATTTAGTAAAATTATAATTAATTTGTTTATGTACACACTAATAATAATATATAATTTAATTAACCTTCTCATTACCTTTGAAAATAAAAAATAAAAGTTACGCGATTTGAAGTTTTCATTAATCAATATGAAAGAGTTTTTCATAATTATTACGAGTATTTGTATTGTAAAATTTGTAATATTATTTTGATTCATTTAACTTCTTATGAATTGAAAAAGAATAATAATAATAATTAAAAAAGCAATTCAATTGCCAAAATCTAATATTACTTTAAATTGTATAATAAAGTGATATAAAATTACTACAAGAAAATCATAAATTAGTGACGAATTAACACGAATGATGATGAATTTTTATTAAAATTTTGTATTCACAATAGCAATAAATTAGTAAGGTGATACGGAATTTTAGCGCCTTAATCTATAGACAGAATAACGACGGAACAATGATAAAAAAAACAAAGTGATGAAAAAATTTATTGTTATTTTGTCGCTAATATCATCATAAACAATATTGAATTGCAAAATAGCGACGGATTTACAATTCGTTGCCAAATAGCAATAGAATTAATAACAAATTAGTTACAGATTATTTTTATGGCAAAAGGTCGTGTTGAAATTTTGAGATAGATTCAAAATTAGCGATGAACTGGCGACATATTTAAAATTTATCGCTAATTGATATACTCATGTCATTAATTGTATTTTCACGATCAATTAATGGTGAAAACTAATTTATTACTAATTTTTAAGTCTAAAAACACTTTTTTTCTTTATTTTTTCTTCTCTTATTTTCTTTTTTTCTATGTCTAATAGTTTATTACTATCCATTAACGGGTAAATAGTACCATTACTCATTAAACTTTCAAAATTTTACTATTTTGATCGGTAACTGAAAAAACATTGTCACTGATATCTAAATTTTACAATTTTTTCATCTGGTAATACCCTATCAAATTTTTTGTCGAGCAAATATTAGTCACATCAATATAGTACGTTGAATTGAATGAACATGTCATGTCCACGTCAGCACCACGTGTTATGAGGTAAATAGCACCATTATTCACTAAATTTTACATTTTTTCTATTTTAATCACTAACTGAAAAAATATTACCAACTGATATTGAAACTTTATAATTAGAAGCCCGATTCTTCTCTTCCCTTCTTTCTTTTTCTTTCACATATTCAACTCTAATCCTAGGATGGGTAAATAATTTGAACCCATCTAAAACCTAAAGTTAAACACGATATGCTGAAATCTCCGCCTCTATCCACTTATTAATTTATTTGTGTCACCATTACCCTTAAATTCTCTCTCCCTCTTTCACTCCATTAAGATCTCAACACGCCGCCATTATGGTTGCTTTGACAACACCGATCTTAGCATGCTCATTACATGTGGTACTGACATAGAAATGATATGTCCATCCAATTTAGTATACTATATTGAATTACTGTTATGTACTCCGATCCAATAAAAAATATAACAAAGTATCATCCAGTAAAAAAAATTATAAAGTTTAGTATCAATTGGCAACATTTTTTCGATTAGTGATCAAACTAGAAAAACAGTGAAAATTTAGGGTGCGATGATGATATTTATCCTCATTACACGTGGCGCTAACGTGGACATGATGTATGCATCCGATTCAGCGTATTATACTGATGTGGCTGTTACATTCTTCGATAATAAAATTTTTAATAGGTATCATTTGATAAAAAAATTACAAAGTTTAGGTATCAATCGATAACATTTTTTTAATTAATGATCAAAATTAAAAAAAAAAGATAAAAATTTAGTGAGTAATGATCCTATTTATCCACCCATTAATATATTTTACTATCATAAATTTAAATTTTTTACTTTTTTTTTATTCTATTCTCTTTCTTTTTTTTTTTTTTATTGATGTTGATTTTTCTTTCTTTTTGCATTTTTATTTTTTATTTTATTTATTGAGATTTATTGATAAAGGAAAAAGAGAAAAAGAAAATAAGTGGGAAAATAAAGATCAAGATGGTAAAAAATATTTGACGTTGATTTTTTTTTATTTATATTCTTTTCTTTTAAAATATTTTTGATGTTGATTTTTTTCTATTTATGTTTTTTTCTTTTAATTTCTTCTCTTCATCTTTTTTTTATTCCATTAAAGTTGATTTTTCTTTGTTTTTGTATTTTTTGTATATTTGTTGGATTGTAAAGAAATAAGAGACAAAAATAGATATTGGTGAAAATGGATATTTGATGTTGATTTTTTTCTATGTATATTGTTAATTTTTTAGGCAAAATAACTAATATAAAATTATGCATATAAAATTTTAAATGAATAATGAAAAGTTAAAATTTGTATTTTTTTTCTTTAATTTGAGTAGAAATAAATTTTGAATATATTTTAATTATTGATTATGGTTAAGTAGATTATTTATTAATAAAAATTAATTTATTTATAAAAACTAAATTAATTAACAAAAGATTTAATTATTTTTTTAAAAATTATGTTTTACTCATTAGTGACGGATTAGTAATTATTTAACTACGAATATTTAATATTAAAATATTTTAAAAATATCAAATAGGAATGAATTATAAAAATCTTAAATGAAATTAAATATTATTGTAGTTTTAATAATTTTTATAGTAATAATAATAATAATAATAATAAATAAAAGTAAATATTTTAATCATATACTTCCTCCGTTTCAAAAAAAATTATCATATTTTATTTTATGCGTGAATTAAAAAATTTAATTATTTTTAATTTATCACATTAATTTTATTATTTTTTTTCTAAAATACTTTTATTTAAAATACTTCTATTATACATTTTCTAATATTTTTTCTATTTTTCAATATTTATAATAATTAAAATATTCATATTTTTAGCTAAGCTTATAATTTCAATATAGAAAAAATAAAAATATAATTAATATATGTAATAATATTAATGTAAATTAATGAAAAATATATTTGACATTTACCTACTAAATTAATATCCATTTTAGAATATACCAAATATAAAATAGTGTTCAAATAAAATTTGAGCTTGCTATCTTTCTCTCTCTCATCATTCAATTACAAATTTTCAATCTTAAAATGTTGGGTTTTATTATCACTCTATTTGTTTCAAAATAAATATTTTATTTTTTTAATATATTCTAATTTAATTATTTTATTTCATAATTTAAATTATATTTATTTTAATATTTTAATAATATCCTCATATATTTAATCTTATATAATTAATAAAAATTTAAAAAAAATAAAATTATTTATTATTTTTTAAAAATAAAAAAATGATTATATTTAATTAGGAGAGATATTAAAATAAAAAAAATGAATATACTTAATTAAAAGAGAATAAAAGTTAAAATAAATTATTTTTTTTAATATATATGTATTTTTTAAATATGATATTTATTTTGAAACTTAGAGATTATTATTATTATTATTATTCCTATATTTTATATTATTATTATTACAGTGAGTTAATAAAATAAATTATATTTATTTACCTGAGATAATAATAATGTAGGCTGTAGAGGCAATAAATAAAAAGCAAGTCAACTGCCAAAACTAAATATCTACATCTCTTCCCCTCCCCAAGCGTCTATATATACATTACACAACCTGCCGCTGTTTCTCTCAGTCGCTACCAAAATCAAAACAAACAAAATCAATAGACACACCAAACATGGTCTTAACATCACCATTAAGACCATCATCGGAGCACAACTCCGGCTCAACGAAGCGGTTAACTCTCGGCTCCCTTATGTCCATATCATCCTTCATGGCTCTTTGCGCCAAGCACGCAAGCCGTGTCTCGATCAAGCTCCAGACGACGGCGAACAAGCCCAACCGCCAGAACCACAGGACTCCAAAATTGCTATCGCTGAAATCGCCGCTGGTCCGCCCTAAACAGCTGTTGACGCAAATAAGCAACAAAGCAATCACGTTTATTTACAATAAGAAAAGAGCCGGCGAAGTTGATATTGTGGCGCCCGATGAGTTCGGAGAAGGTGGAGTATGGCAGAAGGCGATCTTGATGGGGGATAAGTGTCAGCCGTTGGATTTTTCGGGTGTTATTTATTATGATAGTTGTGGGAAGCAACTTAACGAAATCCCTCTCCGGTCGCCCCGTGCAAGTCCTTTACCTGGATACTTAACTCGCGGGAAATAATAAATTAATAATTAAATTCTTATATTGTAAAAAAAAAAAAAAAAAAAATTTTCTTTGATGTGGGGAAAGTGTTGTGTTTGTGGTGTGAGTTTGGGAGATGAGAAAAGGCCAAAAACTTTTATTAATGGTAAGTGATTGTGAAATCTAATTCATAGTATTTGAAGCTCATTTCAACTCGATCTTGTGTTAATGTAATTTTGCTTATGAATTTTGTTTTTAATTACTTTTAAATTAGCAAAAATTTCATAGATATTAAAGATTTAAATTTTGATTGCTCTTCTCAATAGTATTTTCATATTTTATTTTGTATAGTAATATTAAACTAAAAAATCTATTATTAACAATTTTTTCTATTTGGTTTTAATAAATAAAAGAAAAAGGGAAAAAAAGAAACTTGATTTCTCTTCATCCCATATATGGGTTAATTTTTTTTTGAAATATTTTGTAAAAAATTGCTTATAAGAGGTCGAATACTCTTAGTCAATATAAATATCTTTGATAACTGACTGTTTATAATTAATTGTTAATGTTAAATTAAACAGACTCTTAATTTATATAAATAATCTATTTTATCATTGAAATTATGTTTATTCTGATGAAAATAAAGAGGAAAGAAAAGAAAATAAGATAAATGAATATTATTTGCTTTGTTTAGTTAATTTAAAAAAAAAAGAGAAAAGAAAATAAATGAGAGGAAATTATATTTTCTCATTTAAATTTTAAGAGAAAAAAAATCTCTCCATTTTAAAGAAAAATAGAGAGAAATTAAAAGTTAAAAAATATAAAAAATAAAAATTATAATAATACCAATTTCTTTAATCTTATTATTCCTTTTTTAGAATGGTAAATTTTTTTTTAATTATCTTCATTTCTTTCTTCATGCAAATAAGAGATGCAAATAATATTAAAAAAATTAAAATTATTTTCTTTTTTTTTATTTAATTTTTATTCATTTCTCCCGCACAATTAATGCATTAAATATAGCCTAAGAGAATTCTGATATAAAGAGAAAGGGTTATAATTGGGGTCGTTATAAAGCAATCAGGTGGCACCTTATTAATAATTATTTTAAAATTTATTATTTTTTATTAAAATTTATTTTCTATAACTACTGAAAAAACATAATTATAATAATATTTTAACTTAAAAATAACGTTTACAGCTAAATATCAAATATTCAATCACTTAAAAATTTAATTCGTTATAATATTTTTAATTTAATTTATTTTAATTAAAGATATAAACACCAACATAGTTTACTATTATTAGGTGTTGAAAAAAAAAAAGTTGAATATGTTACAAAGAAGCTAGAACTAAGACCTTCTTAAAAGGTTGAATTGGTCTTTCCAGGTGATAGTTCTTCTTAAGGTTCCATTCTCATCCTTTCTTTCCAATTTGGAAGTCTTTAACTAATTTTGCTTCCCCATATAAATCTTAAAATAATTAATTAATATGTGGGCCTATATTATATTTTCAAACTTGTGAATATTGATTAGAAATTAATCAATCAATTCAAAGTTGGATGCAGTCTTGTTTATTAAAGAGTAAATTATTTTTAACATGCATGGAATTTCATATAATTTGAATTTGAATTTTTATTGTTTTAAATAATTATTGTAGTTTATTAATTTTTAATATTTTAGTTCAAATTATAATTTTTTTTATTATATTTTAATCATGAATATTTTGAATAATATATAATTTCATTCTCAAAATTTAAAATATGATATAGTTTAATCATTATATTATTCAACACTTTAATCTCTCAAAATTCTATATTATTTTCTATCAAAATTATTATAAAAATTAAAAATATTATTTTTAAAATAATAAAAATTAAAATGCTTACGATGACAAATCTCAAGAATCCCCAATGTTAAAATAAAATCTCCTACACAATAGTTAAAAGAAAAAATCTTATTTATTAGTATATTTTAATTCAAATTTAAATCTCATAATTTTAAAAATAATTTCATAACCTTTTAATTAAAATACTCAAAAGCTAAAAATTATTAATCTTAATTGCAATCTTTGTCATTTCATGTTAGCAGTTTCATTAATGCTAAGTGAATGTAAATACACATTTTAGCCAACTCAATTTGTTCATGCTAACGTGTATATATATATATATATATATATATATATATATATATATATATAAGGTATTATTATTTTTACAGCTTAATAAGTATATTTTATTTTATTAATTTATTGTGTCAATAATAATATGAACGGTAAAAATAAAAATTTCTAAATAAATTATATATTTTTAAATTTTTAATATTAAAAAATAATTATGGATGAAATTTGAATTTTTCATAGTTACATGCATATTTCATTTCTCTCTCTCTATGTATATAGCCTTGGCCCCAAATATAATCTTAACATATCTTTGACCTCTAAAATTTGAAACTTTTACCTTTGGTCTCAATAATGTTGTTATTTTATTTGGGATTAGTAAATAAAGAATGGGAAATAAATATTGACCGTATAAAGAGAATATTGAATAATAGCTTCAGCTTTTTCTTAACCCTTACCACAAGTAGCCAATTTAGATATGTCATACTTTGACTCATTCTTTTTTATTTTTTTTATTTTATATATAAAAAATTCTCAAAATATGAGAGGGCTTGAATGATAATCTAAGTTAGAACCTATATTATTTGCCAATCTTATTATTATGAGAATAATATATAATCGATTCATAAAATTAATTGATTAATATGTAAAATAATTTATAATTTATTGTGACGTAATATTTAATATTATATTTTAAATATTTATATCTCTTATTATAAATATGAGTTTTTATATATTATGTAAATATATATAATCAAAATAAAATAAATATAATTATTAAATTTACATATATGTGAATGTAGATTATTTAACTGAATCACGTAAATTTATTTTTTGTATTTTCTTTCATTTCTTTTTCTTTTTCATCATTTTAATTTTAAAATTTCTTATGATGTTAGAGTACTGAAATCATTTGATTTTTCTTATACTAATTATTATCTATTATTCCTCTCATTAATGTTTTGGTTTTGTGAAGACACTTTATCATTGAAAATAATCTCATCTAATGGTGTTTTATACTATGTTTCATTTTCAATCATATTTCTCCATCAAATGGTGACATAATCATCATTTTGTTCTTAAATACAAAATTTTTCCTTACCAATTTTACATATCAAATATCAGTGATTTCATTTTAATTTTCAACTAATGGTCATTTCAACTTTGATTTGATATTTACTATTCACTATACTATACATTTTACCATCCTTTTATGCGCAGTTTTTAGGGGATTGTTCATAAGCAAATATTTTACATTTGCAAGCGTTTCGCCAGTATCATAATTCAAGATCATTGGATTTCTTCAAATAGCTGAAATTGCTTTAATATTTTAATATTATTGATGTATGCTCATGATGTAAGAAATTAAATATTCAAATACTGACATCTTATTTATTTTAAGATGGTTACCATTGGATTAAAAATGCTTATTAATGAATATGCAAACAAATAGTATATGCCGTTTACCACTATTCAGTCCATGGAATTTCATTGACTCTATTTTTGGCTGCCAAAAGAAGAAGAAGAGATTCAAGACACTATAAATTTAACGTCAATAACTTCTTTTGTATTCCAAGTAAATCGAAGAACGTTTGACGTCAACCTACGAGGTTTGAGATTGGTTTGACTTACTTCACCGCAGACCAAATTCAATATTTTAATGATTTGAAGGTTATGAGAATCTGAAATATTTAAATTAGGGAAACATATGATGACATATGTAATTTATTTGTTTTCTGTTTTGTGGTAAATGGCATTAATGAAAATATTTTAGTTAGTTGTAATTCTGTTTTATTAGTAGGAACAATTTAGTCTTTTCATCTGTTCTGTATATAAGAGAAACAACTATTGATTCTTCTATTTGAATGAAATCATATCATAATAATTACTTTCACTTTCTTTGTAAATTGCTTTGTTGCATGTATGAGTTTTCTTTGTTTTTCTTGGCTACAATAGCAGTTGGGAAATTCTACATGATATCAGAGCA
>CANXYC010340468.1:0-13202 GCA_948193065.1 Aleurites moluccanus | reverse complement strand
AAATCATGGTTCATATTTAGAACATAGAATGCCCACAAAGAATGGCATTATCAAATCTCATCTGATAGAACTGATCTCATATCATAACATACGTATCGGTAGCCTTGCTACCTTAACATGCACACATGCTTGGCCAGGCATACGCCTAAAGCTCATGGCCCCCTCTAGGTGGAACACTGATAAAAACCCTAACAGCTGGGCTCCTAAAGTGCACTATAGACCAATGAATTTACTCTCATTGGGAAGAGCGTTCTATCCATGGTTCATGGGATTTCAATCTCATAGGAAGCATATTGGTTGCAAGACCATCATCATATAACATTATTCAAATCGAGTTTACAAAACAATAGGTATATGAACTTGATTTTAGAAAATTGATCAAGTCATTCACATGTTACAAAATATAGGTGTGTATATATATACACATATATGGATGAACAAACATAAGGATACTTGGTCAAATTAATTTCAAGAAGGATAATCAAATAGGATGTTCATACTTACCTTAATATAATTTCTCTTGAAATTTCCTCTAGCAAATTCCAACTTTTCTCTTCAATTAATGTAATTTTCTCCTCCTAAGAAATTTTTCCAAATATACAAAATTAGGGTTTTCACCAAATCAATAATATTTATCATGATTTCCTAATAATTAATTATCTTAGAGTCTCTATTCTTAATTCCCAATAACACATTTTATTTATCTCTTAAAGAAAATTTGCATTAAATTTTTGGAGTTACTGTTCACGTTACTATTTATGACAGCCTCAACATTCTGATTTCTTCCACATTAATTACCATTAATGGCTTCAGATTATTAGTAATAAATTATGTATACCCAGTATTAATTATCCTAACCCATCGACTTAAATAAATCCAAAGAAACTAATTTAAGAAGAAAATTTACCTTATTTTTCTCAACACTACAATTTCTGAGATTATTGCTCAAATCTGATGATTCTGCCTTCAGATATGCTAATCTAGAGTTCTATTGCATTAATTTGGGTATTAATGCCTTAGAAAATAAAATGAGGCTAACTCTAAGAAGAGACTGAATATTGATGAAGAAGGAAGAAAGGAAAATCACGTGAAAGCTATTGGGATTGCTGGGTTTAAATAGACCACTGCCCAGAAAATATGCTTGCCAGCTGGCCTCGCGAATCCTGCCTCAGCAAACCTACCTCTCCTAAGTCATCTTGCCATTCCCACTTCGCACTTTCCAGCTTGCCAAACTTGATTTGGCAATGCCACTTTGCTAATCCAGCTCGCATATGCCACCTCGCATATGCCACCTCGCAAAGCTCTCCTCGCAAACTCTTCCTCATATATGCCACTTCACTTCTTCGCTTCTTCGCCTCTTTGTGAACTGCCACTTCACCTCTTCGCTTCTTTGCTTCTTCACGAACTGCCACTTCACACATTCCTTCTTCAAATAATGCCTCTTCGCCAAACCTCTTCGCCTTTCCTCTTCTCCAAACCTCTTCGCCTTAACTCTCTTCGCCAATTCCTCTTCGCACATGCTACTTCGTATATGCCTCTTTGCCAATTTACCACTTCGGCAATCTCTCCTCGCCACTTCGTCACTTTGCATTGTCAGCTCGCAAAATGCCACTTCGCATTTTGCCGGCTCAACACTCCAAAACTTCTCTAAGTTAAACCTTCTTTGGACATCTCACACTTAACCAGCTCGCAAATGAGCTACAAATATCCAAACTTACTAATTCTTTCTGCCACTTAAAAATAACATGCAAGAGCACAACATAACAAAATCTCAAATCATAAGGACCAACACACAGGCCATGGTGACTCTCCAAAAGTCACCCAGACTTCTGCCCCAAAATCCAACCAAACAATCTTAAGAAAAACTACTCTCCACTGAGATACACTTATCCAAAAAATTTGAAATTTTACATCCATCATAAAAACACACAAAGGAACATTTTTCATGTTTACATCTTTAGCTAATTCTATCTCAGTCATTCCCAGTAATTTCAAACAGACAGTGACTTCCTGCAGGAATACTCAACCATACCAGTCTTGCTCAAATAGACATAACTCATTACATACACAGAATTTTGCCAAACAATTTCATATAATTACAATCAAGACATAAACTCACAACTTTCATGTTTTACACTTTATCAAATTATGCCTTTAAGAACATAAAATTATCATCACAAAATCCTGCAACTGTATTAAATCAGAATTTCCTGAAATTCTCAAACATTCACATTTGACATTAATTAATTCTCCAAACATACAAAATTAATAAAAACACTACAAAAATGGTATATATTATATGAAATATACAAAGAATGGCAGAATGTAATACTCAAAAATTTTTGAGCCTCAATCGGATCAATTTTGTGACACTATCTCGAAAAAATACCAGTGTTAATTACATTATCGGGAAAATAGCAGTCCATCTAATTTAAGAATTTCTGAACCAGACTTGGGAGGAATTAAGTTAGTTAATTTTATGTGAAATTATGGTGAAAATAAAGAGTTGAAAAATATTTTGGAATACTGAAAATAAGAGTAATGGCAAAATTGTGAATAAAGGCAACTTTGGGGTTAATTATGGAAATCTACTGTTTGGGATTCAGAAATGACCCAGAACTATTTTTAAATAATAGAAAAATCTAAAATAAGGTATTTCACTTCCCACACTTGAGGTTAAATCTAAATAGAATATATAGAAAAAAATTACAGAAAGTTTTAGGGTCAAAAATGTAAATAAGGAAAATTTTAGACCAAAGTATAATTATTCAAAGTATGGGATCCACCCATTCTAGAACAAAGCAAGAGTTTCCCAGCCAAATAAATGGATGGAGTGATGGAGAAGATTTTAGATAGTAAATAATTAATTAACTTGCCAAATTAATGAAAAAAGACAAATCATAAAAAATTTAGAAACTTCTATTATCTTTATATTCATTTTGTTTTTAGTTGGCTTTGTGTATATAAAAAGAAGATAGAAATAGCAAATGGGGGAGAAAAGTGGTTGAACCATATGAAGAAGGAAGAAGGAAGCAACTAAAGAAATATTTTTCTTAATTCTTCCAAATAAGTCAACTAAGATTAGATAGGATGAAGAGTTAAGAAAGGAAGTTGATGGAAATTATGTGAAGCTATATGGAGGGATCAAAGAGGATGGAATCAAAGAGTTTAACTTAAGATAAGATTCTTAAACTTCAGTTTTTAGTTAATTTAAGAGTTCAAGGGTTTGATTTGGTAAATATTTGAGTTATTTAAGCTAAAGAGGTTGAAGATGAGCTAGGGTGTAAAAGGAGATTCTGAATCTGTGTTGAAACAGTAATTTGTAGGCAATAATCCTAAATTTTAATGACTGAATTTGAAGATAGTTAAAACATAAAAATTGTATATAAATATGTTAATTATATGTCTGTAAAAGAAATTTGAAAAATTCTAAGTGAGGAAAGAGTTATTGAGTAAAAACTGTGACTGACCTGAAATTAGGTTTTCTAGAAAAATGGTATTGTATTTTTATTGTACATAGTGATAGAAATAGAATTAGATGAAATTCTCAACATAAAAAGTGTTTATTTATGTCTTATATATAGGTCTGTATAATAATTTTATAATTGGATTTGTGGTTTATGAGATATTAGGTCATGAGTATAATCTGCCCAAATTGACTGATAAACAGAACATAAGTTACTGAATTTTATTGATATGAGGACTTTAAAGCCTGAATTAAGGAAAGTAGAAAACATGAAAAATGTTTATTTATATGTTTTATAAATTTATATAAAACAATTTTACAATTGAACATATATAATTTAAGTTATAATGAAAAGTTTAGAGTCTGCCGGGACAGATGTTGCAAGGGTACAGGGTAGAGTTTAAAAATTCACTATAAAATTGTGCAGTAATCCAAATATTCTTAAATTTGGATATGTTATAATATTATATGTATATTTTAAATAGGAAAAAGAATTATAATAATTGGTTAAGTATAGATTAAGTTATTAGCAAAAGAACAGAATCTGCCAAGTCAAAGTTACAGGGCAGCAGGGCTAGTTATAAGCCTAAGTTTAAATTTACACCATAAATTGTGTAGTAATGAGAATAAGGTGAATTTTTGATATGTTAGAGTTAAATATATATAGTTTAAGTGGGAATAAGAATTGAAGTAATTGGATAAGTGTAGAAAAAGATATGGATAATGGAACCTAGGTTGCCAACATTAGAAATCCTAGCAGAAACCCTAAGATTTGGGGAGAAATGTAAAATTTCTTTTTCTTAGAATTTAATTAAAATAATTTCATACTAATTGAAGTTTAAATTGAAATTTAATTTGGATATGCAGCTTCTAAAAATAAGGACAAATATGAAGAACAGTTGGAGTATTCCTATTGCCTTGGTTAATTGAGGAAGAAAATAGTTGGCAAATTTTGGTTTAGAGGTGAGTAATGTACATATATCAATTCTTTGTCTTATTCCATTGAAATTATTGAACCCTTCTACTTTTGTAATACCCTAGAAAATTCCTAACTCATATGCATGATTTAGTTCTTAGTATGTGATTCATAAGTCTTGAAATGATGGGAAATAATTTTAGAGACACAGTTAGAAAGCGAACTAGTTACTTTTCCGGAAAGCAGCGGTGTTGGGAACACTGCCAAGAAATTAGCGGTCCGGTTAACAGAAGAATTTTTGAAGTTGATCAAGGGGTAAAAGATCACTATAAAATATGTGTAATTTTGGTAAAAAGAAAGAAGTGAAAATCATTTAGGAACACTGAAAAAGTAACCAATGGCAAAATGGTAAATATAAGGAACTTTAAGGTGAATAGTGAAAAAGGGTCCGTCGGAGTTACATAATGACTCTAGAACTATTTTTATAAATAAGTATAAATTAAAATAAGCTTATTGACTCCCACATTGGAATTCAAATCCTAATAGAATTGTCAGAATAAATTACAGAAAATTTTAGACCAAAATGTGATATATGAAAGTTTGGGGATTAAGTTGTAAATTGACAAATGGATTTTCTATTTATTTCTTACTTATAACAATTTGGAAACTTCTTCTTTTTCTTCTTCGAAGTGGATGAACCACTCTTCCCTATTTTCTTCTTCCATTTCTTCATTTCTTCAGCAAATTTCGATAGAAAATTCATAGAAAAGTTAAGTTTGATTAGTATTTTATCATTTTCTACCATTAGATTGCTTAGAAGAGCAAAAGAATTCAAGGAAATTAGAAGGCAAGGATTCGGGTGGAACAACAAAGTTAAGGTAATAAGTTATTTTGTTTGTTTTTAATGGTTTATTTGGATGTTATTTAGGTTAAATTAGATGGGTTTAGAGTTAAATTGCATCAATTGATGCTAATTGATAGGAATCCCTAAATTTTCCTAGCTTATTTGAAGTTGTAAGAAAGGGTTTGATGATTTAGTGTTAGATTATGTTAATTGATGTTAGAATATGTTAATTGGATGTGAATAGACAACTAATTAATGGTTTATTTGATGTAGAACTCAATTTGTGACAAGGTTGCCTTATATAGCTCCATTGGTGATTTTGGGTGGAAAGCTATTTTCCTAAGCTATTTGGAAGTTTAGGTGAGTCTATTTTGCATCAAATAACATGCCTAACATCTTAGATTGATCATTGGAATTCATATGAGAAATTATTGTTTTGGCCGAACCCAATGTACCATGTCTAGCCTTTGTTTTTTTTGTTTTTTGTTTTTTTTGCCTTGTTTTCCATAGTCAATTTGAGCTCTTTTGATGTTGTTTAATATTGTTTCTTTGTTGTCTATGTTATTATTGATAATGTGGCTTATTGTTGGTTGTATTGGACAAGTTAATTTTATACCCTAACCTAACCTATTGGCTTGCCATTGTATGCCCACCATGTGTTTGATGTAATGCCTATCTTATTTTGCCTTTGGCCTATTATTTGCATTCCATAGGCCTATCATTTGAATGCCATTGTTGCCAGCGACGTTGGCATGCCAATTGGCCTACCATTTTCCTTTGCCGAGCCAACTTTTGTTCCATGTTTGTGTTGAATACCAAACCATGTTTCATTGTTTGTATGTTACCTATTGCAATGCCATGCTACCTATTGATAATTAATTGACTGATATTGAGCTTATTGATATAGAGGATGCCATTGTTGCATAATGGTATCCATTGATATGTTGCTTATTGATATTATTCCTTATGTGGCTTGACAAAGCTACTAATCCGACAGGGTAGTGGGGAAATACTGTCAGCGATGTGCACATTGTATTACTGATGCCCTAGCTAGGAGGGGTTATGGTCCTGGCCATAAGATCTGATCAGTCTTATACTTACTGATACTGATATACTACTGGAGACCTATATGTTCACATATGGTCCATACTGATTACTGGAGATTGTATGATTTTAAATAGTCCATCCCTTTATCTGTCTTTCCATATGGTACCGAGCCTGTACTTTATTCTTTGGCTATACTGTGACCTATTACAGATTATATATACTGTTATTCGATTCATTGATACCATTGTTTCATTGCTACCTATTGTTTATTGTTGATGCATATAGATTCACTGAGTATCTTATATACTCACCTTTTCTTTGTTTACCCATTTCAGGAGAGGAGTAGATAGCAGAATCCTATCGTCTATCATCCAAGGATTTCTGCTGGCATTCTGATGTATACATTCTGATTTTTGTATTATTATTTTTGATGTTCATAATCTAGCTGCTCTATGGAGTATGTATGGGTTAGCTAGGGAATGAACATGTATATATGATAGTTGATGATATATGAGTTATATGATGTTTATATGATATAATATATAGATTGTTATAGCCAATTGCAGAAATTTACATAATAAATTATAGAATAACATAATAGATGGTAACTAACTAAAATGGATATTATATTGTGGTATATAGATTGTTCATGTGATACTGGGTTCTATGGGTGTCGGTTGCCATTAGCATCTCCCGTGCCTTAGGACCATTGTGATTCGAAAATGGGTCGTGACGGAGGTGGTATTAGAGCTCTAGGTTACATACAGTGGATTTTAGGTTACAGACAAATAGTACCCAAATTACAGAGGAATAGTGAATAAGTACATAATGGGGTAGAATTAAGTATACCATGGAGCATAGGATTTCCTTTATCGTCCTTTGTTGTCATCGTCTGTTATATGTTATTATTCTGCGTTTTTGTCATTTTCTGAGACTGTTTTCATTTTTCTTAACATATTACAGAGATATCTGACGTTAGGAACAGAGATACCAGGGAGGCAGAGATAGCCTCTAATGAGTCATTGGTGAGGGAGATTACAGTATCAGAGGATATGTCTAGATCTCGACAGACTACAGAGGATACAGAGAGGGACGATGACCCCTAGAGAATGGAGATGATGAGGGGATTGATGGAATTACGAAGAGAGATGGTTGATTTAAGACGAAAGCATCAACTGTAATACCTGCCATTTCTGTCATTTTAATTAAATTATATGTTTGAAGGATTAATTAATTAAATATATGGATGTTTTGAGAAATCCAAAAATTTCTGGTTTCAATTGCAGAATTTTGTAAGATTAATTGTATGATCTTAAAGAAATAATTTAATAAAGTGTAAAACATGAAAATTGTGAATCTATGTCTCATTTATAACTCTATAAAATGGCTTGGTAGAATTCTATATGTATGATGAGTTATGTCCCATTGGCAGAACTGGTCTGGTTACATATTTCTGCAGGAAGTCTGTGTGTATTTGGAATTTCTGGGAATGACTGAGACAGATTGAGCCAAAGGTGTAAACATGAAAAATGTTTCTTTATGTGTTGTATTATTGTCTGTAAAATTTCAGGATTTTTGGATAAGTATATTTTAGTGGAGAGTAGAATTTATCAGGACTGTTCGGATGGATTGTGGGCAGTAAGTCTGGGTGACATTTAGAGAGTCACCAGGGTCTGTGTAGGTGTTCTTATGATTTAAATTTTGGATATGTTGAGCCTTTATCTGTTTATTTTAAGTGGCAAAAAAAATCAGGAAGTTTGGACTTTTGTAGCTCAATTGTGAGCTGGTTAAGTATAAGTTGCCGAGGAAGAGTTAAATTCAGTAGGATCTGGTTAAGATGAGCCCGCAAAATGCGAGCTGGCATTTTGCGAGCCGGCAATGCGAGCTGGCGAAGTGGTGAGGTGAGATTGCCGAGGTGGCAGTTCGCGAAGAGGAAATTCGAGAAGAGAGTTTGGCGAAGAGGAATTTGGCGAAGAGAGTTTGGCGAAGAGGAATTAAGCGAAGCGAGTTAGCGAAGTGTAATACCTGCCATTTTTGTAGTATTTTTATTAATTTTGTATGTTTGGAGAATTGATTAATTTTAAATGAGAATGTTGAGAATTCCAGAATTCTTTTGATTTAATGCAGTTACAAGATTTTATGATGATAATTGCATGATTTTAAAGACATAATTTAGTAAAGTGTAAAACATGAAAGTTGTGAGTTTATATCTTGACTATAATTTTGTAAAACGGTTTGGCAAAATTCTATGTGAGTGATGAGTTATGTCTATTTGAGCAAGGCTGGTCTGGTTGAGTATTTCTGTAGGAAGTCAGTGTTTGTTTGAAATTACTGAGAATGACTGAGGCAGAATTAGATAAAGGTGTGAACATGAAAAATGTTCCTATATATGTTGTGATGATGGATGTAAAATTTAAGAATTTTTGGATAAGTGTATCTCAGTGGAGAGTAGTTTTTCTTAGGACTGTTTGGAGAGATTCTAAGGCAGAAGTCTGGGTGACCTTTGGAGAGTCACCACGGTCTGTGTGTTAATCTTTATGATTTGAAATTTTGATATGTTGTGCCCCTACATGTTGATTTTAAGTTCCAGAAGGAATTAGTAAGTTTGGATATTTGTAGCTCATTTGGGAGCTGGCTAAGTGTGAAATGCTCAGAAAAGGTTTAACTTAGAGAAGTTTTGGTGTGGTGAGCTGGCAAGATGCGAAGTGGCAATTGGCGAAGAAGCATATGTGAGGAAGCATATTTGAAGAGGTTTTGCGAAGAGGATTTAGCGAAAAGTTTTGGCGAAGAGGATTTGGCGAAGAGGCGAAGAAGCGAAGAGGCAAAGAGGCGAAGTGGCAGTTCGCGAAGTGGCGAAGTCGTGAAGAGGTGAAGTCGTGAAGAGACAAAGTGGCAGCTCGTGAAGAAGCGAAGAGGGGAAGTGGCATATACGAAGAAGAGTTCGTGAGGAGAGTCTGGCAAGGCCGCATATGCGAGGTGGCATATGCGAGCTGGATTAGCAAAATGGCATTGCCGGATCAAGTTTGGCGAGATGGAAAGTGCGAGCTGGGAAATGCAAAGTGGGAATGGCGAGCTGGCTTAGGTGAGGTAGTTTTGCCTAGGCAAGATTCGCGAGACGAGCTAGCAAGCGTATTTTCTGGGCTGTGGTCTATTTAAACCCAACAACCCTAGTAGCTTTCACGCGATTTTTCCTTTCTTCTTTCTTCATCAATATTCAGTCTCTTCTCAGAGTAAGCCTTATTTTATTTTTCTAAGACATTAATACTCAAATTAATGCATTAGACTTCTAGATTATTCTGTATTAAGTCAGAAATCAGCAGATTTGAGCAAGAATATCAGTCTCTTTCTTCATCAATATTCAGTCTCTTCTCAGAGTAAGCCTCATTTTATTTTTCTAAGACATTAATACTCAAATTAATGCATTAGACTTCTAGATTATTCTGTATTAAGTCAGAAATCAGCAGATTTGAGCAAGAATATCAGGTATTTCAGTTTGAAGGAAATAAGGTAAATTTTCTTCCAAAGCTACTTTCTTTAGATTTATTTAAGTCTATGGGATAGGATAATTAATATTGGGTATACAGAATTTATTGCAAGTAATATGAAGTCATGAGAAATCAGAATGTTGAGGCTGTCATGAATAGTAACATGAACAGTAACTCCGAAAATTAAATGCTTATTTTCTTTAAAAGATAAATAAAATAGTTGATTGAGAATTAAGAATAGAGATTCTAAGATAATTAATTATTAGGAAATCATGATAAATATTATTGATTTGGAGAAAACCCTAATTGTGTATATTTGGAGAATTTCTTAGGAGGAAGAAATCAAATTAAGTGAAGAGTTAGAGTTGGGATTTGCTAGAGAAAATTTCAAGAGAAATTTTGTTAAGGTAAGTATGAACATCCTATTCTATTATCCTTCTTGAAATTAATTTGACCAAGTATCCTTATGTTTGTTCATCCATATATGTATATATACACCTATATTTGGTAACATGTGAATGACTTGATCAATTTTCTTGGATCAAGTTCATATACTTATTGTTTTGTAAACCCAATTTGAATGATGTTATATGATGATGGTCTTGCGACCAATATGCTTCCTATGAGATTGAAACCCCATGAACCATGGATAGAACACTCTTCCCAATGAGAGTAAATTTATTGGTCCATAGTACACTTTGGGAGCCCAGCTGATAGGGTTTTTATCAGTGTTCCACCTTGAGGGGGCCAAGAGCTCTAGGCGCATGCCTGTCCAAGCATGTGTGCAAGTTAAGGTAGCAAGGCTACCGATACGTATGTTATGATATGAGATCAGTTCTATCAGATGAGATTTGATAATTCCATTCTTTGTGGGCATTCCATGTTCTAAATATGAGCCATGATTTGATTTATGATATGTTTTGATATAGCCAAATTATTATGAATACCATGTTTCTTTCCAGTAAAGCTTATTATTCTTCCATGCCTATATGTATAAATATGTGTTTATAACCATGATTCGATATTCAGACTTTTGATTTTAAATGGTCATATCTTACTGAGTTGAAGGCTCACTCCTCTTCTGTGTATTTCAGGTGATAGCATAGCTTGAGAAGGAGCTAATAGAGAGGATCGGGCTTCTTGACTTGTTTATCCCAAGAAGCTTCCATTGTAATTCTTTTGACATATAATTATGTATATTTAGTTAATGGTATTATGATACAATATGTAATGGGAGTATACTCTGGAGCTCCGTAGTTAGTCACTTGAGGATACTAGTATATTTTGGATGTATGATTATTACCATTTTGGGGTACTCTTGTTCCTCAGTGATGTGAGATGCCTCTTTTGATCATTAAGGAATAAGAGAAAGATATGAAATGATAATAGAAAGATATGATTGATGTTTAATTATATGTATGAACATGATCATGGTCTGTTAATGTATGATTTTGTAATTGCTATAATGGTGTATGAGATTCATGATTTGTGAGTTATAAGGGTTTATGGTGGCCTTAAGCCTACCCTTGCCCTAGGACCGTCGCACCACTGGAGTTGGGGTGTGACAAAGGTGGTATCAGAGCTCTAAGTTTATAATCCTTAGCATAGAAGATAGATAGAGATGCATGAGCACTAGCATAAGTATTGATTAGATAACTACAGAGCATAGGATCATATCTCGTCTCATTGTGTCTTCCTTTTATATATATATGCGTTAAATGTGCATTGTGAGTCTAATAATGTTTGTTCTTCTTATCAGTATCAAGATGCCTCTACGTTGCGGTAGAGGACAAGGTCAAGGCCATCCTAGGTGGGATTTACCTTTTGAAGAAGGTTCAATAGGAGGGAATAGAGGAGAGAAGGTTCCTCCTGTGCCACCAGTAGATGTGGCTCATTTGGCGCAGCAGTTAGATCAACTGCAGAGGAATTATGTGGTATTAGCTGAGTTTATTACTCAACAGAGGCAGCAACAGGCTCCTCCGGTTCAAGCAACTCCAGATATTCCAGTTCCTCCACCCCCGCCCGCAGTGGTACATTAGGTTGAGGAGGTTTCTTTTGAGAAGTTTCTGAAGCTCAAGCCTTTAGAGTACCGAGGTGAGGTAGATCCTACCGACTTTCTCGAAGAGATAGAAAAGAAGATCCAGATTTTAAGGATTCCTGATAAGAGAGCCACTGAATTTGCGGGTTATTTAATGAAGGCTGAAGCTAAAGATTGGTTTAAGAGAAGCATTTCTAGTATGCTTCGGGATAATGAAGAGCTATTATGGGAGAGATTCAGAGAAATGGTTCTTGATGAGTTCCTTTCAGAGAGTGTAAGGGATGCTAAATCCATGGAGTTTGAAAGGTTGGTTCAGACTCCGGGTATGACTGTGTTAGAGTATGCGAAGAAATTCAGCCAGCTAAGTAAGTTTGCTCCAGCTTTTGTGCCTTCAGAAGCGGCACAGATTCAGCGGTTCCGTAGGGGATTGGTGGCTCCTTTGTTCAAAGTTTTAGCTGCTCTTGAATTTGATTTATTTTCCAAGTTAGTGGATAAGGCAAGAGTGATTGAGAACAGAGAAATGAAAGCCAGATCCGAAAGAGAAGAGAAGAAGAAGGCTAAGGTTGGAAGCTCTTCTAGGCAAGACAGTGGTGGTGAAGAGTATGAATGTTGTACCTCAATTAGTTGCTCAAGGGGGATTTAGAGGACCATCACAGAGATTCCAGCAGAGACTGAATCCCCCTAGATTTGTCCCTCAAGTGAGCCACAGTGCAACCAGTTCAGCACCACCTAGGACTAATCCTTCTTATCCTACCTGTGGTAAGCTTCATAGAGGACCTTGCTTCTATAGGCCAGGTGCATGCTATGGAGGTAGACAACATGGTCATCTTCTTAAGGATTGTCCATGGCCTTCCTTTGAAGTTAGACATTAGGCTTCTCAGGCTACAGTTCATATGAGCAGAGAGAGGAGCATCAACCAGCATCCAGGAGGAGGTAGAGGTAATTTGGGCAGAACTGTTGAAGCTGGCAGAGGATCAGATCAACATGAGTCTCAGGACTCCGGATTAGCTTGTATGGGTAGAGGCAGAGGGAGAGTTTTTGCCTTGGCACAGCATGAAGCCCAAGCATCCAATACTGTGGTTTCAGGTATTCTTCCGATTCAAGCCTTGAATGCTAGAGTTTTGTTTGATTTAGGAGCTACGCATTCATTTGTATCATTCTGCTTTGCTAAGAAGTTGCATGTGCCCTATGTTTTGCTTGATAATGTGTTGGTTGTGTCTACTCCTTTAGAGGAAGAGCTTAAAGTTCAGAACTCCTATCCATCCTGTGTGGTTAGCATAGGTGGTAAGAGCTTGGATGCGGATTTGATTGAGTTGCCAGTATTGGAGTTCGATGTGATTTTAGGCATGGATTGGTTGTCCAAGCACTATGCCATTATAGATTGTAATAGGAAGAAGCTTATCTTT
>CANXYC010340356.1:0-37245 GCA_948193065.1 Aleurites moluccanus | reverse complement strand
AATTAATAGCATTAAATGCTTGTAATAGATCCTATATACCCATAATTAACTATCCTAACTACTAGAATTTTATTAATCTAGAGATAATGACATTTGAAGAGAAATTACCTTATTTCTCCAAAAATGATTTCTTGAAAATTTGCTTTAAAAATAAAGGTTGATACGTTAGAATGTGATAATTTAGTGATTTAATGCATTAATTCTGAGTATTAATGCATTAGAAAATAAATGGAACAAATTTGAGAAGAAATGAAGAAGAATGAAGAAAAGAAGAAGAAGAAAATCATGAAAGAAAAGCTACTGGGTAACTGGTTAAATAGGATATTGCCTCTCAAATTCCGCTTTACCAACTCGCCTCGCCAATTCGCTCCGGCAATGCCACCTCGCATAAGCCAGCTCGCAAATGCCACCTCACATTGCTGGCTCGCAATGCCACTTCGCAAATTCCACTTCGCATATGCTGCCTGACATATACCACCTCGCCAAACTCTTCTCGCCTATTTCCACCTCGCATATGCCACCTCGGCAATGCCTCTTTGCCAATCTCTCCTCGCATATTCTCTGCTTCGCGAATTGCCACCTCAGCAATCCCACTTCGCCATTTCCCCTCTTCGCCAATTTCCACCTCGGCAATCCCACTTCGCCAATTCTCCACTTCGCTAATTTCCACCTCAGCAATTCCACTTTTCCAATTCACCTGTTCGCATTACCGACTCGCAAATGCCACCTCGCATTTGCCGGCTCGCAATGCCACTTCGCATATATAGCAGATTCTGCCGAGCTGGAACCCCTTCCTCGTCAACTCATACTAAACTAGCTCTCCAATGAGCTACAGACATCCAAACTCCCTGATTCTTTTTGTCACTTAAAATATACACTCAAGGGTCCAATATATCCAAAATTCAAATCAAAAGAATATCTACACAAACTATGGTGAATTTCTAAATTTCACACTGACTTTACTATCCAAAATCATTTGAACAGGTCTGATTAATTTCACTCTCAACTGAGCTATACTTATCTAATTCTCCTAAAATTTTATAGCCAATAACATAACACATAAAGAAATATTTCTCATGTTTACACTTTTGGCTCATTCAGCCTCAATCATTCCCAGAAAATTAAACATTCTCAGATTCCTGCAGAAAATAATGAACCAAACAGGTCCTGGTCAAGGAGGCATATCTCCTCTCACACACAAAATTTTACAAAACCCTTTTACAGAACTAAAGAGAGATATAAATCTACAACTTTTATATTTTATACTTTATCAAATTATTCCTTTAAAATTATAAAATCAGCCTCACAAACTCCTCCCTGCATACAGAATTCTGGATTCCTAAAAATATTTTTATATCCTCAATCAATTCAACAAACATACAATTAATAAAATAACAAAAAAAAGACAGGTATTACAGCTATGATGATGATCGGACCAGAAAAATTGATAGAATAATTAAAAGAGAGGAAAAATAATTTTTGGCGAGGTAAAATTAAATTAAAATCATTAATTTTGGTTTGACATGAAATGGGTAACCTTTATTTAAGGTAGGCTCAGTTTATTATTTTATTTCCTTTATGTTAATTTAATTAATTCATTTTTTATTTATCAATATCAAAAGAGGTTACTGTCACATCCCAACTCCAATGATGCGACGGTCCTAGGGCAAGGGTAGGCTTAAGGCCACCATAAACTCGTAGAACTCTCATATCCTGGATCTCATACACATTTCATATTTACATCATATATAATTATCATTAAAACATTCATTTCAAATATTTAGGTAATAACCATTCATACATATATTTGTTTATCATTAAGGCATTTCCTCTTATTCCTTACCGATCAAAAGATACTTCCTACATCACTAAGGAACAAGGGTAACCCAATCATAACCATTTAGACATCAAAATATTATCATCCTCAATATCTAACTACGGAGTTTTAGAGTATACTCCCAATACATACAGTACTATAATACAATTCAATAAATATATATAAATCAAAATGATTACAATGGAGACTTCTTGGAGGAATGAATCAAGAAGCTCTGTCTTCTATATTAGCTCCCTCACGAGCTATATTATCACCTGAAATCTATAGAAGAGGAGTGAGCCTTTAACTCAGTAAGATATGAACATGTAATCTAAAAGAAATACATCATTCCAAAGGAAAGGTCAATCCAAAGAACATAGGCAAGAAAAATATCAAATGGTTATGCTTACAAGAACAGAAGTGCTCACAATCAAATAACACTATCAAATTACATGGTAGAACTACAGAGTGCATCAATAGCCTTGCTACCTATCACAACAGAGCGCATCGGTATTCCTTGCTACTTTATCGCAAACGCATGCTTGGCCACGCAAACGCCTAGAGCTCATGGTCCCCTCTAGGTGCAACACTGATAAAAACCCTATCAGCTAGGTTTCCAAAGTGCACAATGGACCAATGAATTTACTCTCATTGGGAAGAGCGTTCTATCCATAGGGTTATATAGTTACAATCTCACAAGAAACATATTGGTCACAGGACCATCAACATATAACATAAATTTAATCAAGCTAGCGAATAGGTTTTATATGAACTTATTCCAAGGAAAGATGATCAAGTCATTTACAAGATAAATATGGCAATCACATGAAACAATTATCATTTGCTTGAGAATATCATGGAAATTTTAATTAATAGGTCATTAATACAATGTCATATTTGATAAGGAAAGGCTTGGGCAACATTTCAAAGAAACAATATGCATATGCAATGTTCATACTTACCTTTACCCAAAATTTATCCTTGAATTTCCCTCAATAGCTTGCTTAAACAATAATCTCCTCTAATTTCTTGAGTTCCCTTCTCCTATAAAAATTTTCCCAAATATTCAAAATTAGGGTTTTCCTTAGTCAATAATATATAACATGATTCCTTATAATTTAATCATCTTATAGTTTCTATTGTTGATTCCCAACATAAATCTAATTCATCTCTTAAAGAAAAATCTGAATTTAATTTCGAAATTCTGTTCACGTTACTATTCATGACAGCCCATAAATTCTGATTTCTCCCATATTAATTACCATTAATAGCCTCAAAATGCTTGTAATAAATCCTATATACCCATAATTAACTATTCTAACTACCAGAATTTATTAATCTAAAAAGAAAATGATATTTAAAGAAAATTTACTTTATTTCTCCAAAACTGATTTCTTTGAGAAAATCTGCTTGAAACTGAATATTGATGCCTTAGAATGCGATAATCTAGTGATTTAATGCATTAACTTTGAGTATTAATGCATTAGAAAATAAATGGAATAAATTTGAGAAGAACAGAAGAAGAATGAAGGGAAGAAGAAGAAGAAAAAAATCGTGAAGAAAAATCATTACTGGGCATCTGGTTAAATAGGCTATTGCCTCAAAATTTCCGCTCGCCAGCTCGCTTCGCCAGTCTGCCTCGGTAATGCCACTTTGCATGAGCCAGTTAGCAATTGCCACTTCACCAATCCGCTCCGGCAATGCCACCTCGCCAAAGCCACTTCACCAATCCCACTTCGCATGTCCACTTCGCATATGCCGCCTCGCCAAACTCTCCTCGCCTAACTCCACTTCGCATATGCCACCTCGGCAATGCCTCTTCGCCAAATTCTCCTCGCCTAACTCCACTTTGCAATTGCCACCTTGGCAATGCCTCTTCGCCAAACTTGCCTCGCCTAACTCCACTTCGCAATTGCCACCTCGGCAATGCCTCTTTGCCAAACTTGCCTTGCCTAACTCCACTTCGCAATTGTCACTTTGGCAATGCCTCTTCGCCAAACTTACCTCGCCTAACTCCACTTCACAATTGCCACCTCGGCAATGCCTCTTCGCCAAACTTGCCTTGCCTAACTCCACTTCGCAATTGTCACCTTGGCAATGCCTCTTCGCCAAACTTGCCTCGCCTAACTCCACTTCGCAATTGCCGGCTCTCAAATACCAGATTTTGCCGAGCTGGAACCCTTCATCGATAACTTATATTTAATCAGCTCGCAAATAAGATAAAAATATCCAAACTCCCTGATTCTTTTTGTCACTTAAAATAGACACTTAGAGGTCCAACATATCCAAATTTCCAATTAAAAGGATATCTACACAGACTATGGTGAATTTCTAAAATTCACCCTGACTTTACTGCCTAAACTCATCTAAATAGGTATGAGTAATTTTACTCTCCACTGAGCTATACTTATCCAATTCTCCTGAAATTTTATATTCAATATCATATCACATAAAGGAACATTTCTCATGTTTACACTTTTGGCTCATTCAGTCTCAATCATTCCCATAAAATTTAAACATACTAAGATTCCTGCAGAAAATAATGAACCAGACAGGTTCTGGTCAAGGAGGCATAACTCTTTACAGACATAGAATTTTACAGAACCATTTTATAGAATTAAAGATGAGATATACATCTATAACTTTTATGTTTTACACTTTACCAAATTATTTCTTTAAAATCATGAAATCAGCCTCACAAAATCCTCCCTGCATACAGAAATTCTGAATTCCTTAAAATATTTCTATATCCTCAATTATTTCAACAAACATATAATTTATAAAATAACAGAAAAATTGACAGATATTACAGTTACCCAATTTTGAACCCTAAAATTAAAAGATTTTGATTTAAATTTGCAGTTAAAGTTATTAATTTCTTTTAATATTTTCTAATAAAAATAAATCTGAGCCCTTAAAATAAATAAATTTATCTGTTTATAAGTTTTTATTTTTTATAAATAATTATCATTCTGGTTTAAAGGAAAATAAATAAATTTGCACTATATAAATAATAAATAATAAAATATTTTTTAAGGCCAATTTAATATTTCAAAAATTAACGTGTGGGGTGCCTAACACCTTCCCCATATCTTTGGGACTCCTGAATCTAAACTTTGGTTTAACATATTAAATTTTTAAAGGTTTCCGATTGAGCCTTTTAAAACAATTCAATTGGTGGAGACTCCATTTTTATTAAAAATTTAAAAGCTTATTTTTTCACCATCCTATCGCGGCGTCATTAAAAAATATTGTGACAAGCATTATTATTATTGATGTTATTGTTACCTATTCTAAACTCCCAATGGCATTTGGTGTGCAAACAGTTAGCCTTTGATATGCAAATTTGATATATTGATATTTATTCATTGTTACTTAAATTCTATTGATATATTTTATTATCATTTACCTGTACCTCATGCTTAATGATGTATACTTAGTTCATTGAGTATATTAATACTCACCCATAGTTTGTTTAAATATTTTAGCAAGGAAAGAAGTACTAGTAGCAGAATCCCAAGTCATTTTCCTTCCTCTGTATTTGAGATGTTTGAAGACTCCAATGTAAATTTTATGGAGTCAGTCTGTATATACTCTAGAGCTCCATGGTATATTTTGGAAAGTAGATTGTTGTGTAACTTATGAATAGTATATGTCACTAAAATTAAAAAGATAACTGATGGTAAATGAATATGGTATGATAATGCTAAAATATATTCTGTGTCATGATATAAATAAAATGAATTTATAGAAGTGCTTTATAAGACTGTTTGAACTGTGAAATTGAGAGTATAAGGATGGTGAATTATTATAAGTGTTAAATTATTTTTATACAGGCTATGTAATTTTTGAAAGACTCGATTTTAGGTTGAGAATAATATGAAAAATACAAAGGAGACTCTATCGAAATTTCTGAAAAAAAAAATTAATAAGTTATAAATGAAATTTGAATATTAATGGATGAGTTAATGTACGAATGATTAATGATTATCAAGATTAAAGGATTTTACGGGTTTTCGGTGACTTTAAATTTACCCGTACCCTATAACCGTCGCGTTCTAAAAGTGGGACGTGACATTAATATAATTTCTAGTATTTGTTTTATTAGACTATAACAGAGAACCTACTATTTTAAAATAATCCAAAAATTAAGCTTCCAATTATTATTAATTTTCAGATTAGTGATTTTTGTGTGCAAATAAAATGATAGAGTTTGTAAAAAATATTCAACAAAAGTGTAAAAGGAAAAAAAAATCACAAAATGATAAAAGAAAAAAAGAAGAAGTCAGAGTTTGTGTTCCACAAAGATTAAAAAAAAAAAATCACCCAAAACGAAAACAAAAAATGAAAAAGAATAAGCAATATTGCTAATAGAAAATAGAAAAAACTGAAATCAAACTAAGAAGAAGAATTAAAATTAAAATTAAAATTCTGTGCATTAAGAAATAAGGATCAAATAATAATGAGAATGGAAAATTTACCTATAAAATAAAAAATAAATCTAAAAAAAGAAGATAAATTAAAGTTTAAAAATATTAAAATAAATTAAAAAAGTATTGAAATAAAATTATCATCAAAGTTAATTAATATAACATTAATATTATTAAAAATTTTAATTTATTTAAAATAAATAAAGTTTTTAATGGGTAAATGATATCATTGATCACTAAACTATTGAGATTTTTCTATTTTGATTATAAATTGAAAAATAGTTATAGATTAATACCTAACCTTTCTAAAAAGTTTCACTCGATGATCACTTGTTAGGTTTTTTGTCATATCGAAACACGTGGCGTTCACGTCAGCTAATAGTGATAACGGAGCATGACACGTCAACGACACATGGTGATCACCAAACTTTGAGAATTATTTTAATATAATCACTAAATTTTGAAAAATTTTCATTGGCTGCTCACTCACTAGAAAAAAAACTTAATCAGCACATGTAGATGATACGTTAGCTCATGATGTTGACTAGGAGTGCCATGTCATCTTCACGTGATAAATATTTACCATGTCACACAATTGGATAATGCAAAAGTCAAAAATCTAAACACTATTAATGTAACTCCTATCTATTTAATCCAAAAAGTACCAAAACAACAATAATAATTAACTAGTCATTAATATAAAAAAAACTCAAAGTTCATAAAAGCAAAATAAAACAAGTTTAAGCTGTAAGGACAATAACTCCACCATTTTCCTTTATTTTTTTCTCTTCAATCTTAGATATCAGTTTACCTTTTACCAAAATTGGTTGATTCTCTTGCAGCATATCCGTACCTAATACCTTAAAGTAGCCAAACTAAGTGATATCGAGCATGAATGCATTGTCTTTGTTGGCTTTGTTTTTCACTTTCTGAGGTATCATTGACTAGAGTTTGTTGATGTTGACGATAGGGTAGTAGAACTTGTGGAAGTATTGCATATCAACCTTTCTAAAATACCCAGGGTCGTACTTGTCGAAGAGGACCTTTATGTGGTGCATACCTCCATTGTTACTGCGACCATCAACATGTTTCCTATTCTTGCCGATATACCCATGACCAACGTTCATTGACCGTACTTCTTCAGATTCTTCTTGAATCTGATGATCGTTCTGGCCCTGTTTACTCTAAAAATGGTTTTTGATGGCTCTATGAGAGAAATGAACGAGATAGGGTTTGAAAATTTAGATAGAAAGAATATATATAGTTCTATTTTACCATCTTACCCTGATGGTGTCAAACTCAAAATCATGTAAAGAGATGTTATCGTTTTGGATGTAGAGGGTGGTGCTTTGACATATTAGATATGGTAAGATAGATTTACACATTTGATATGGCAAAAATTTACGACGTGGAGATGATATGACACTCTTAGTCAGCATCATCAGCTCACGTGTTGTCCATGTGTGCCAATCCGATATTTTTCTACTGAGTAAGCAGCCGATGAAAATTTTTGAAAGTTTGGTAATCATCACATCATATTAGATATGGTAAGATAGATTTGCATCTTTGATGTGGTAAAAATTTGAGACTTGGCACTCCTAGTCAGTATCATCAGCTGACGTGTTGTCCATGTATACTGATCCGATTTATTTCTACTGAGTGAGCAGCCAGTAAAATTTTTTCAAATTTTAGTGATTAGCATATCATATTATATATGATAAAATAAATTTGCATTTTTGATGTGATAAAAATTTGCGACGTGGAGATGACGTGACATTTCTAGTTAGTATCATCAATTGGCGTGTTATTTATGTGTGCTAATTCGATCTTTTTTCTATTGAGTGAGCAGTTGGTGAAAATTTTTTAAAATTTAGTGATCATGACGTCATTATTGACGTGAATATTAACTCATTAATAAAAATTTAAGTGTCAGTGACGTGACATGCTTCATTATTACTATTAGCTGATATAGATGTCACGTATTTTAATTTAATAAAAAATTTGATAAAAAATTATCGCATGAAAAATTTTAGAAAAATTAATTATTAATTTGTAATAATTTTTCAGCAATGAAAATAGATAAAATCAAATAATTAATCACCAGTGTCTATCCAGTTTTTAACATTCCCCTTTGATTGCAATAAACCAAGTTTAGCCACGTACCTAACTCGGCCCATTTTCTCAGCTAAAGTTCCGTGCGACAACGTTTCGGGTCGCCGTTACCTAAAAAGATTTGGCCACTAACCACAAGATCCAGTCACAATCCCATTCAACCTTTATCTCATTTGCTAACTTTACAACCAGAGAACTTCATCCTTCTAATCCCGAAAGTTAACGCACCCTGTCATTTGGCCAGTTCAGACCCATTAGCCTGTGTAACGTGGCATACAATTTCCCATTTGATTAAAGACACGTAATCATCTAGCATAATCCAACCAATCAAACACGTCCAAATAATCTCACAACACTATACTTAACCGTATATGATTAGAGCCTTCACTCCGTTCACTGAATTTAGCATAATCCCTATAACATTCGTTGTGGGCCCGTGGACCCACCAACGCAAGCCTAGAGAAAAAGAAAATTCCTTTCTTTATCTCTGTCTCTCTGTTTTTTCTTTGCGTTCTTACCAGGCAATGAATTTTGTCTTCTTCAATAAGAAAATTACAATAAATTAAAAGAAATAATAAATTTATAGTGTTTTTGGCGATCGAATATCAATCGCTGTCTAGAAAATACACAATAGAATTAATAATTTATATCATTCTCTTTATTTGGTCTAGCAATGGAGTATGGTTGCTGGTACCGTGAAACTACGTCTGGGACAACACAAACGGCGACGGAGGAGAGTTACCAATTGCAGCAAGCGTTGGCTTTGAGATTATCATCGCAGGCCGCTTTAGCGAATGATTTAAATTTCTTAGATTTCAAATCCGATGATCATTTCTCTGGTTCTGCTGAAGCCGTTTCTCATCGATTTTGGGTATGAGAATTGAATTTTGATTGAAAATTTTCTAAATGTGTAATTTATAAATTTAAACCAAATTAAGTCTAGAATTTGTTATTGATTAAATACCAAAGCTGCTTGTGGATTAATCCAATCTTATATCAATTTGTATTTTCTCTCTGGTTTCTTCTCTACTAGGTAAATGGCTGTCTCACTTACTTTGACAGAATCCCAGATGGTTTTTATGTAATCCATGGAGTGGATCCTTATGCGTGGACTATAAGTACTGATCAACGAGACATTGGCCTTGTCCCGTCTTTTGAATCTTTAAAAGCACTCGATCCTTGTGCCGATTTGTCAACGAAAGTGGTTTCGATTGACAGATACAAAGATCCTGGTTTGAAAGAGTTACATAATAGAGTTATTAGTCTTTCTAGTAGCTGGATAACCACAAAAGATGTGATTGATCAGCTTTCTAATCTTGTTTGTAGTCGCTTGGGGTGAGTTTCCACTGCCTAGAATTTTCAAATTCTTGTAATGAATTTTCCTTTTTTAACCGAGCTTTCCTTTTTGTCAGAGGTACCTCCACTGAAGAAGAAACTTTTGGAATATGCTGGAATGAATGCACTGAAGTTCTAAAAAATCGTTTAGGATCTGTTGTACTCCCAATTGGAAGCTTACCTGTTGGCCTCTGTGTCCATCGTGCCCTACTGTTTAAAGTAAATGCCACAGTTTATTTGTTTTTCAATGTATTCATCTGATATTTATTTATCATTTGTAGGTTCTTCGGAGAAGTGCAATCTTGTTGGCTATTTATATATGCTCTTACCTGTTCCAACCTTGAATATGCATTTTTTTCTCCCTTCTAGAAATGTGTATTGAAAAAGCTATTGCCTTGAACTGTAATTTTTGCAGGTGTTAGCAGACTCAATTAACTTACCTTGTAGAATTGCCAAAGGATGCAAATATTGTAGAAGAGATGTTGCTGCATCTTGTCTCGTGCAGGTTGGTAATGAGAGGTATGTAGTATCATATAGTGTTTACCATGTATTTTACTGGGTTGCCATATGAAAGATGTAAATTAATGGGAGTAATATGAGCTATCAAGCATGTGAAGTTATGAGAACTTGAAAATTTTTGGGAACTTTATATGGGGTAGAAAGCAAACTGAGGTATCTGCAAGAGTTAATAAAGAAAGGATAATGAACAGCAATAATTAGTGAAGGATATGAAATAAAACAAATGCCTGCAGTGAACATAAGAGTGGTGAACTAATATAGGAAGAGGGAAAACACAAAAAATTTGTAATGCCAGCTGACCTTAAAGTTAGTCATAAAAGTTGAGAAGCTGTGGTATTTGGGCTTGGCGAGGATCGCGAACAGTAGACTGAGAGGTTTTAGGATGTCGTTTTTTTTTTTTTCCTTTTTGTTATTCTCTGTTAATTGGTGTGTAATGTGGCTTGGCCTTTGTGAATTTTTTTTACAAATTGAAAAAATACAGTAACCAAATGAAGAAAAGAAGGACCACTTGAATTTTTTTCCATACTCTACGTGGACAGAAATCAAATTGAAGATGCATCATACATGGTAATATCACTTTTATAGAGAGATTTGGATGAGTGTTTGTTCATTAAGAAATACAAATGATAAAGTACATCAAACTGTTTCATGATTCATGTCATGGTCATTGTCCTGTGAGCTACCTGCTTAAATTGGTAACTTGTGGGAAAACTGGAAGAAAAAAAAGACATTTATATGGTACTTATTCGATTTATAAGAAACTTGATGTGTGTGTCAAGAGCATACAAACTGGAAGTTTAACTGAGGGCTTTCTCCAATTGGAAAAGTAGGGGAAATGAGTCAGTTGATGTTGGTTTTCTTTTCTGGTTTGACATCAAACCTATTTATACTCACACAGTGGGCAATTAGTCATATATGTAGCCAGCTTATAGATTGCGAAGTAGTTTCTCCAGCATAAGGATTGAAGCTTCAGTAGCTAGAATGACTGGGGGCAGGATAGTTGTGGTTACTTCTATAAAAAGGGTCTGTAGCATGTGCTTGTGTGCAAGTTATTGTTCAGTAGCTTTTTGAACGTTTACTTTTTATTCTTGAATTATGATATTGACCTGGAATATAATATAAGGTTATCCATTATCCAAAGATTATTTTAAAAAAATAAGAAGCATAGTTAGATAAAAGATCTAACTAGTTTGGCTTATTGAATTGTTTTATCAATTGATTATCCATCTATGCTTGGACAAGAATTACATATGCCTGTGGCTTCTTATTGACTTTTCTTTATCTTTCCTTAAAAAAAAAAAGTTATCATCTTTTATTACCGAGTACTTTTGTTTGAGACCTTTACCCTTTTTAGCACCCCTAGGTTATGGGCGTATCTTCTTGCTTTCATTGTAAAACAAACACTACTTTCTGCATATTCTCAAACTGCAAGGAAACATAGAATAATAAAATTAAAATTTGCATGCGAATTGAAATTCTCAGAATCCACATTAAGTTTGTATAAATAAATGACTTCTGAGTTAGAATGCATACATCACGTAATGATCATCAACCAACACTGTTTAATTACATATTTGTCTGCAAATTTTGACAAAAAGTGAGCATTTCTGAGTTAGAATGCATGCATCACATAATGATCATCAACCAACACTGTTTAATTACATATTTGTCTGCAAATTTTGTCAAAATGTGAGCAAGCAAAGTAACCCAAATTCTTTATGCTGTAAGAGAATATGTGAATAATTGATGTGTTTTCTTGTTATTTGTTCTTCAAAATTGCCAGTGGGTGGCTGTATGTCTAATCTTTTTTAACTTGGCATTTTCTTTAGTACTTAGAATGTGTGGTACTTTTATCACTCAGCATTTATCGACATGGCAGGCTGCTGGAGCTGTAGATGTCTGAATTAATCTGCATATATTTCCAGGGAATTTTTGGTTGATTTGTTTGGAAAGCCAGGAACGTTAAGCCAGCCTGATTCCTCACTCAATTGTACTTCTTCAATCTTAGTTTCTTCACCATTGTCTCATCCCAGTTCTAAAACTATCCAAACAGCTGAGGATTTGAGGACATTGGCCAAAATCTTTTTCTTTGACTGCCAGTTACTTAATCTAGCATTTGATGATACTCCCTCAGGTGATTCCTTGTTATTCCATACATATACCCTTTTAATATGTCCATTTGTATCATGGATTTTCATGTTTGTTTGTCATCACCTCTTAGAAAAAAAGTACAATTTGTACCATTTTTCCATGTCCCTCTTCTTCATTCCTGCACAACCTACCCCATTTTCATTATTCTTTGAGATGCAGAGTAGCTGTCTTGTGTTAACAATTTGTATGCTAGTTATTTGGCTTTATGGCTGCATGATTGTATTAGTAGAACCTTTTGTAGTGTTGAATATTTTGGTGATTTGGATGATTTACATTTTACATAAATCAAAAGAACAAAAATTTCCAATTTTATTGAACTTTGTTTTGTTTTAAGTTTGTTATGGCAAATGTATAGAGTTAGAAACAGAAAACAAAAGGGAAATACACTGATTGTATGACTAATATTGAAACTGTGTTCTACCTGCACATGTGATCATTTAATGCATCAAAGCGAATGCTATATGTGAGTATTCTAGTGCATGGTATTTAATGGTAGCAAGATTAACTGGCATACAGTCCAAAATTTTATTAAAGACAGTTACAAAGTTTTCATTTTCTTAGTTACAGGCACTGCTATTGATCAAGATGTCAAAATTAAGCAAATGCTTGTTAAAGACAACAAGAACCCTGTGCCCACTTCAAGCAACAATCATGAAATTTTTGCACCTCTGATCAAAAGAGTTGCTGGGAACATTAGCCATGGCAAGGATCTCCTAAATAGTGACTCAAAGAACCTGGCAAAAGTTCCAATTCCACCAAGTCCTGCCCTACCAACTGGGCACTGGGATGCATATTCAACTTCCGTCTTATCCAATCCAAAGCCTGATGCCACAAATAATCAGTTGTTCTTGGAAGCAAATCAGTCATCAGTAAGTAAATCAAGTAGTGAACTTCATCTTAAAGAGGAAGATTTGGATATTCCATGGAGTGAACTGGATTTAAAGGAGAAAATTGGAGAAGGTATCTTCTTGTTTGAATTTCCAAGGACTTGATAGCTGCATATTATACGAACAATTGATAATCACAAATTCCCTTAATGCATGTGCTTTATTTTTAGTTTGTGAACTTTCTAAGAGAATATGTGAAGGATGCTGAATAATGTTTCAGGTTCCTTTGGAACTGTCCATCGTGCTGACTGGCGTGGTTCAGTAAGTATCTCTTCTTTATTTTGTTGCCACTTTGAATGCATAGTTGATTTTGTACCATCATTTTAATGCTGTATCTTCTTTAATATTGAGCACATTAATGCCAGGATGTTGCTGTCAAAATTCTCATGGAGCAAGATTACCATGCTGAGCGCTTCAATGAATTTTTGCGTGAGGTAATATTTTATACTTTCTAAAGATGGGATCAAAATTGAGAAATGGACAGAATTCTAGCTCTTTCTCTTTAGAGCAAACGTTATATCTGTTTTTCCTATTCTCATTTTTTCAGTTGAACTTAACTGCATCAATTTATTTTTCAGGTTGCAATCATGAAACGATTGCGGCATCCAAACATTGTTCTCTTTATGGGTGCTGTTACTCAGCCTCCAAACTTGTCCATAGTTACAGAGTATCTATCAAGGTATTAAGATTTCATGTGATAATTTGATAGACATTTTTGCCTATCTCCTTTCAATAAAGGAGAATGCATCACTTTTATGAACTGAAAAAGAATGATTTTCCTTGGGCTGCAGGGGTAGCTTACATAAACTTTTGCATATGCCTGATGCTGTATTGATACTAGATGAGAAACGTCGCCTAAATATGGCATATGATGTGGTTTGCTTCTATTTTTTACAGCTTATAACTCTGTTTGAAGTAAATGAAATGTCGTTGTTTAATTGCTAGGAAGAAAAATTGGAACCTTATTGTCCTCATCTCCTTGTCATATTGGATGTTTATAGATTTCTTGGTTAAGTTGTTTACTGGTCTGAACAGGCAAAGGGTATGAACTATCTTCATCAGCTTAGACCTCTCATTGTTCATCGAGACCTAAAGTCTCTAAATCTCTTAGTGGACAGTACATACACAGTAAAGGTTGGTTTTAGAAACTACTCTCTTGTATTTGCCATTCATTATACTCATACATCCGCATGCACACACAGATACTATCCTTATTATTACATGCATTAATTATAAAAATAGTATAAGAATGTTGTAATAAAATAATATTTTTCCTTAATATTTTTAAAAGATATTGATATATTGATATTTTTTTTTTAGCATGGATATATTGAATATTAATATGTTATTGACAAGTATGTAAAACATAATATAAAAGACAAATGTTACAAGAAATCTAATGCCAAATTAGAAATTTCATAAACTTAAAATTCCATTTGTATGTATCATAATTTCTCTATTAATGTATTGTATTTAAATGATAATAAGTCATAAACTTTATTTTAGATTTTAATTTCTAACAGTGTGCATGCTACAAATTAAAATAATACATATAGTCCTAAAATTAGAAATTCTCATAACCAATCAAATCTTAATTGTAGTGATGGAATCCATATTGTTCTAATAATTATATAAACGCCATTAAAAGTATTGTTTTTAGTACCATATCAAAAGTCAATGATAAAGATACGTTGGTAATAATTTGATGTTATTCTTTTGACATAATACATTCATACTTTATAGAGACTATAGACAATATAAATAATATCAGTAACAATAATATGAAATTAAAATGAAATTTTATATTAACTTTAACCATTTCCTTCAGTATATTGAAAAGACATTTAAAATTTCTACATGAAACATTGATGGTATTGATTAGAGTGCTTTATCAAACATATAATAGTTCATGAGTTTCTACCATTCCAATTCTAAATCAAAGGAATCAAAGCCATCTTCTTGGAGTTTTGATTCATTAACTCCAAAACAAATGCATCAGGAGAAGACAAATAAAATTTGAAGATTTTAGGGGAAAGAAACAAGTTGAGGGTCTTGAAATGGCGCAAGGAATCTGAAAATGCAATATTGGATGCTTGCTGATTGTTATAGGAGATAGGTTGTTGATTAAATGGGAGTAGATAGGCTAACGGTACTGGGTGAATAATTTTTTCAAGAACGTTGTCAAATCTGCCATATAGAATGGTATTCGACATGGTATCATTTCATTATCATGATCTATACCTACCCATGAATTTTGTGTATCAATACTTGATATAAAAAGGCCGTACAAAATTTGGTTGGACAAGTGCCAATACTCATCTTTTAAGGGTTATTGCATGGTTTTCTGTACTAGTTGTTAGAAATCATGTGTGTCAATTATAAATAAAAGTTTATAACAAATTTTGTAAGTCAGTTTTGTGATGTAAAAATTATTATGGAATCTCTTTTATTCACAATTCCCTCAGACACATATACATATTTGCTTCTTTGGTTACAAGAAGTTTAAATGGAAAGTAATTATGTTACAAAAAAGCTTGTGAAACAAGATGATACTTTCCCACCTGCCTGCTGAGCCCTAATGTTCAGTGCCATATATCCTATTGACAAATAACTGCAATGGCTGAAATGTTTTAAGATTTCAGCCATTGAGTGATTATTTTTTTTTTTTTTTGGGCTGGTTGGGTGAGGGAGGGGAGGTGAATTTATTGTGAAAAAAGAATGACTTTTAATTTTTTTTTTGTTGGGGATTTTTTTTTCTATGTTAAGATGGTATGGAGACTGATATAGAACATGTCGTGTGATTATCCAGGTTTGTGATTTTGGTCTTTCCCGTTCGAAAGCAAATACGTATCTTTCATCGAAAACTGCAGCTGGGACTGTAAGTTGTACTTAAATGACTAAGCTGATGTGTCACATTTCATTTATTGTTTGTTATACAATGGAAGTATCTAGTATTTCAGACTCTAAAACGTCCAGTTTTTGTTCCTTTTCTTTAGCCTGAATGGATGGCGCCAGAAGTACTCCGTAATGAACAATCAAATGAGAAATCAGATGTCTATAGCTTTGGTGTCATCTTATGGGAACTTATGACCCTTCAACGGCCTTGGAGAAATTTAAATCAAGCTCAGGTTGTTTATCCATTTTTATGCTGCTAGCCAACGCACAAATAATTCTGGAAAACATTGGGAATCAAACTGTGTTGATCAATTAATGTTTATTAACTTGACAAAAAATGGACGCTAGGATCTCTTCGAAAGAAAATGTAGTATATAGATAAGATGGTTGTCTCAGAAAAAAATCTGGGGAAGGGAATAACCAGTAATGGGTATTGGTTATTCCTTAACAAGGAATTTTTTTTACCACTATTCGCTAGATATGAACACTATAACTGACTTTGACTGGGTAGTTCTGCTTTAGCCACAAAGTGAGGTGATATTTTCACCACTACTTTTTGTCAAAATGTTTGACACTTTCACGTTACTGATAATTAAGTTTAAAATAATAACATTTTGTCTTATTCTGTTCTATGGAGGGGAATTGAAGTGTTCTACCTTGTGCTAAAAGTTTGTACTATACTTGGTTCAAGTTGAGAAAGCTCACCTATCTTACTGGAGACCCTAGGTAGTTCAAACAAAAAAGTTCACTTAGTACCCTCTTCCTTGCTTCTTTGATTAAGAAATTTTTGCTGTGGTTGACAGAACATTTTATTGTGAACCAAATTGGCAAGAGGACCCTCTGCCACAACTTTTTTTATTGTTTTTCTTAGGGTTGTAAATGAGCAAGCCACTAGTGAGCTATACAAATCTCGGTTTGGTACAAAGCTTGTTTGAGATTGTTCATTATGGTAAATGAACTAACCTCAAACTCATTTAGGGCCTTATCTAATAAATGATCAAGTCTAAGACTTTATAAAACTTAGCTCCTCTAGGCTCTTCAGCTAATTAATTTGTAGTTTAGAGATAGTGAGCCATCTTGGATATAAAGAAGTTAATAATTTGATTTTTGAATTTAATACCTATGTATTTTTATAATAAGCATAGAATATTTAAAACTGTTAATTAAAAGGAAATCATATAGAAAATATATTTTTTTCAATTTTATGAAGTATACTTGCAATATAATCTTTAGAGGTTACACATTTTATCATACAAATTATACTGCAAGAGATTATATGTTTTATTGTAAAAATTAGTAAAAAGAACTGATATTACAATTAATATTTTCAAAATAAATGTTTTGATTGTTTTAGTAAATTTGTCAATTATTTTATTTAGAATTCAATTTTTCTAAAACTTAGAATAGACTTTGGCTTGTTTAAGGTCTGACAAACAAGCTGTATATGAACAGGCTTCTGTGTAGCTCAACTTGTTTAATATGAGTCAAGTGCAAACCCAAATTTAAAACTTGTTTCATAAGCAAGCCAAGAGCTTGAGTCAGCAAATGCTCGGATCATTCGCAGCCCTAATTGGGAAGCTTCATCCAGTCTATCCACTCTTGATGGTGGTTCTATGAATTTTAGATCAATTTTGTTTTGTAACTAGGATTGGTTTGCATTTCAGTCTTTATCTTTAGCACAAAGCTTTTCTTTGGCTAAGTATTTCAGTTCTAAATATCAAATGTGAGTACTGTATGCTTGTAAAGAATGGCACTGCCACAAAGGATTTAGAATCTGATGCATAACTCTCAAAAAAGAGGGGAAGAATGGAAGCATAAATGAAACCGAGTCATGTCTATAAGTGTCTAGAATTAGCATATATATTGGGTATCTTCTGATTTTCTTGGATAATTTAATTGGTGAGATTGTGAATTGGTATACAATTTTACATCACGTTGCAGGTTGTAGCAGCTGTTGGTTTCAAGGGACAAAGGCTTGCAATTCCAAACAATGTAAATCCTTCGGTTGCTGCCCTGATTGATATCTGCTTGGCTTGGTAAGTGTGTTATCATAATTCTTCCATGAACTATCGAAGTGTAGTGGACTAGTGCTTTCTCTTAACCATGAAGTGGGCTGGTATTTCACAAACACTGTCCAGGATAAAACATTGATTCATGGAAAAGCACACATCTCCTTCTCTCTTATATTCTAACTGTAAGCTTGATTTTTACTGCAGTAAGCCCTCGGAACGTCCGTCGTTTTCATATATCATGGAAACTTTACAGAAGTTGATCAAAAACTCCATTTCTCAGCCACTAAATGTACATGTTCCTTGACAAATCTATGGGAATGGAAGAACAATGAGATATATATTAATATAAAATGGGCCATACATTTGATCCTCATCTGGTTTATCTTTCAGGTGCGCACGTCTTTGTATGAATAGGTCTTAAATTAAGCTAGCTTTGCCATGTTCTGACTGTTGGCATGTCTATGGCTTATATGCATGTTTTCATTGCCCCCCAATCAGTGGGCCTTACATATGAGGTCTTTCAATGAGAATCTGCATTTCAAGTCTTATTCATTGGGTTTCTGATTGTAGATAATCTTATTTAATTGATTTCTTTAACGGCCTCACCACGTGGTCAGAAATTTTATTTTCGTTCCTATATAAGTGATAACATTCATGAAGTACTAGACATCAAATAACCTAGATGTGTGAAGTTAAGGGGTGTATCCTTCAGTAGCTGGTCCATGCTGCTTATACTCTGATATGCTAATTATATGTTCACTTGCTGTATTGTGTCTACTAGTATAATCAGTGAAGTGCCTACAATTATTAATTCCATAGTGCTAACATTTGGCTTGATCAAAGTTTCGTCTCAGCATACGTCCGTGCAGGATTGCTGGCTATTCATCTCTTACTTTGAAACTCGATTGGACTATTCTGCCAATTAATTTAAGAGGTGCTTTCCTAATTGTGTTTTTATTTATCATCTATGCATTTAAACTTTGGGAGATTTTTGCTAATGTTGCATTTGAACTTTTGTTTAGAGCTTATGATTATTGTGTGTAATGTGTCCAGGTTAAACAGGTAATTATTATCTTCCAGGGCATGATTGAGTTGAATTATTGTTTGAGCATATAACCATGACTTGTATTTCCACTAAATAAGTATAGAATTAGTGTTTGTTCAAGATGAGCTTAGGGCTTAATATTTTGCAGAGGTGGCCAATGAAATTGGTAAACTAATAATATAATTTTTTTTCTTAAATGAAATCTAAGAAAGCAATGCTAAATTCTGTTAGCCATTCTAATGCCTCAACTTAAATATTTGAATTTAGAAGTACTGAAATCAAATCTCAAAATTAGTAATTCTCTAAAAATAAGGAAGATAGTTGTTCTAGTTGATTAAGATTGTAACCTAAAAGCAAAGCTGCAAGAAATTTAGCCAGACCAGTTTTTGACCGACTTGCAGTGGAGTTTTTTAATCCCCGTCTACAAGCTGCTGCTACAAGTCAACGTTCAGTGTCTAGAGTACTTTTCTGAGTAGGGATTTATATTTATTATATATAACCTTGTGGAATAAATTGATGCTACGATTTTTCGTCTCTTCTCGACTAAAATCTCGAGTCCCGCTAGTGCTATCAACCACTTAACATTCTCATTGATCAACAGTTTATATTTGTTACTTTATATGCATATACACTAATATCTTCGGATTATTAGCTTATTAGTTAAACCCTTGTTTTATAATATTTCAAAAAACAAAAAACAAACACTTGCTATAATGTAAGAGGTCGAAAGTTCAAATCTTCACCGTTTCTTCGGTCCAAAAATAATAATAAATAATAAATAATTGTAGTGTGTAGTCACTAGTCATAGCTTGTAGGCCTCCAAAGTAAGGTGGACAAAAAGTCTAAGAATGGCAGTTATAAATGAAGGAAATTTTTATGTACGTGTCACTTGTGCAATAGGAGTGGTGCGAAAGTATAATCGTCGTAATAATTAAAATTTCTTAAGAATCTATCAAAGTAAACAATAATCACCATTCAACGATCAAAAGAGATAAGGGTATGACATTTACCTCTTCTAACATAACGAGTCAGTTCAATTTCTAGTGTTAGCACACTAAATGTGAAGTCTTTAATTCGTCCGTAGAGCGTCGTATAATTAGATTTGCTTCTGATCTTCTCTCTTTCATAAGCCTGGTTTGACCAAAACGTCCTAAAAATTCCTTGAAGTTATTTAGGAACTAGGTGTTTGGTGTATTCATTTTTCTTACCAACTTTAAAACTTAGTGTTTTGATAAATGAAGATGAAGAATATGAAGCTTTATTGTTTTGCTTCAAAACTCAATTCTCCAATTTAGTGCTATAGTCAAGAAACAATCTTCCTCTTCCATCAAAACTCAATTCTCCAATTTAGTCAAAGGCTATAATCAAGAAACAATCTTCCTGTTCCATCCACTCTAGCGCTACATGCAACTTGATGAGAAAATGAAAACACAAAGTCCTATCCTTTCTTCTACTCACCCTAAGCATAATGCTAATAGGAAGCAAGAAAACAAGACACGTTTTTCAATCAATCTCAAATTCACTTGCAAACCAAGCTAGAAAGGAAGAATAATGAAAATGGTGAAAATCTTATTCTTGTCTCTAATACCTTTTCCCTTTCTCTTTCAATCTTATCAAGTAAAGTAAAAAATGGAAGAGAAATTATTAGGTAGGATGAGGGAACACGTTCTTTCTATTCACATAAGGGTGAACCCATATAATATGGGTGTGTTTTCATTTTAATCACATTTTATGTGAGTAGATGAGTATACTTCTGTCTTACGTAATAATTTCTCAAAATGAAAAAGAAGAAGAATCAATATGCTCATTTTTTAACTCCATATCAATCTTTGCTAGCAACTAAAACTAGGAATTAAGTAATGAATAAGAAGAAAAAGAAATTATATTTCTTCCGTTCTCTCTCCACCAAGTTGTGAGCTTCGGAGCGAGAAATGAAGAAAAGAATTCATACATCCTTTTCCACCAAACTCCACTTACTTAAAGTGGTGGTGGTGATTAATGGCTAGGAAATTTCCTAGTGCTTCCAAGTAATGCCAAGCTCAGGTAAAATACAACATGGCTAAAGAAGAAAAGCTCTAATCCCTAAATGTAATTTAGGGTTTAGGTTATTAAACCTAAATACCCATATTGCTATTTAACGCTAAATAAATTTAGTCTTTTAATTTAGTTCTTTTCACTTATGTCCAATATAAATTATAACTAAATTTCTTTTAATTTAATCATTCTCTCTTATATCCAATATAAATTAGGATTAAATCAACAGACTCTAAATTTTAAATTAACTATAGGTCATGTTAGAAATCTTGTAAATTTAATTATTGGTTTTGTCCGATTATCTCAATTATTTAATTAATTAATTAATAACCGAGATAATTTCAGTTTGATTATACATTATTATTTTTATATATAACTTTTTAAATTTATACCTAATTTGTAATTGGATATGATATTAGTTTCAAATATCACGAGAACGTTGACCCATCAATCGAAAATTTTCACTTTTTCTTGATTTTTCATAAATTGTGAGTGATTCTAAATATAATATATTGTGACTACCTAATTAGTATAAATGTCATAAGTTAATTATGAACATTATATGCACCTTAATCGTAATTATCATGTACTAGATTCCCTTCATTAGAAGATCTTAATCTTGATAGGGTCATAATAAATGTCAAACTCTAATATCAAGACTATATGTACACATCTCGATAGTTGTTCTTGATATAATAAATATCACTTATACTCATTCTAGTCTATTTTTAATTGTCTTGGCTAAGGAGTTAATATCAAGAACAATGAGATGGTATAAGAGTTTATCTTCGTATGCTTGAGATAATGAGTCTTGTATTTGGCTGAATGATGGGTTCACTGTGTAACTAACTAAAATCACTATATGTTATATGTCGGTGAGTGGACAACCTCGTCATATAAGCAGTAATAAATTTTAGTCACCCATTTATTTACATCAGTGTCATTTTAAGTCAAAGGATTATATATATAATTATGATCAGAAAAATAGTCTATTGACAAATAGTAAAATATCATGTTGATTTCATCCTACATTACGATTTAACTATCCATTCAATGAGTATTTATATGTTTGTCTTGACATTTTATTAAAGTGGTTTATAACTCACCACTTCCATTCCAATAGAATACTACTCTAATTATGAAGACAAATAGAGGTGATAATCTTCTTGACTAATGTGTCCCAAACAAAAAATCTTACATGATTTTAAGTATTTGGACTAGATTGAATTGTCTCCTGATTCTCTACACTGAAAAAATACTCATGCTAACAAGTTAGTTAATAACTATACTCTTGATTATGAAAGATTATCATAAGAGAATATATTAATGTAATAAAATTAAACATTTTAAATTGTGTATATTATTTTTATCTTTTTTAGTACCAAATGCATTTATAATTAAACACATATCAAATTGTCTAGCAATATTCTTTTCAACGCAAGTGATCAATGAGTTGAAAAATCACCCTCCATTTTATAATGTAACCTTTGTTTGACAATTTTCATAACAAGAAATACATATATCTACAACAAAAATGTTTATTAGAGACACTGTTTTAAGGCATATATAAATTTCGCTTCTTATTTTGCTAACCAATAATATGCCACTAAATATAGTATTATATTTACCTCTACAATTTTAATTTACTAACATATATGATATATGTCCCTAAATAAGATATTATTTGTCTCTAATTCATTAAATATTTTATCAAATTAGAGATTTTTTATTATTATTTATGTGTCTCTAAAAATATTTGTTAAATTCAATAAGCAAATTAGTGCCAAATAAAAAAAAAATAAATTTTTTTAACAAAAGTTTGAGAGTCTAATTTTGATGTTAGACTAATAATATTAATAATATGTGATAATATAATAAAATTAAAATATAAGGAAAATTATTTGTCTCTAATAATAGTTATTATAGACAAATATATATATTTTTAAAAAGAATGTAGAAGAAGAAAAATTGACAATAAAGATCTTAAAAGTAAATTTATTTGTCTCTAAATAGTCTTTTAGAGGCAAATAATATAGTTTTTAAAATATATAAATATAAAATTTAATGTATTGAAAAAAGATATTAGGACAACAGCCAAGCAGCTCATGGCTTCATCCCAAGATTGAATGAGTCCATATTATTGGTGAATTATTTAAAATTTCTATTTAAAATATTTAAATTAAATTTTATTTTAATTTTTAATTAAATGGATCTAAATTAATTGAGATATCGAATTGATTTAAATTTTAATTGCTATAATATATGATTCAAGAAATTCGTAAACTTAATAGAATATTTAATATTTACATAATTTTAAATGTATTTTATAATATTTAAAAATAATTTATTAAAGTTTTAATTTAATATAGATTAATAATTAATTAGAAATATTGTGGTTTTTAGTGTAAGTAATGGGCCAATATTCAGCTAGTTTCGATTGACCACTAACGTCCAAATGTAATCCAAATCCAACTAACTGGAAGGTCTTGTATTGACTTTCCGTTCCTTTCCTTTCCCTTTCATAACCAAACACTTACTTTCAATTCCTTAGAAAATTTTTCCACTTCCTTCACAAAAAAAAAAAAAATAAAAAATAAAAAAAAAATGGCGAATTCCACCCAAGAATCTCAATTCAGATGCGATCACAATTCCATCATCTATGAATCACCTTACCCTGTTTACGCCATGGCTTTCTCCTCCACTTCTCGCTACTCCGCCGCCGCCGCCCACCACCAACGTATCGCCATCGGTAGTTTTATCGAAGATTACAGCAACCGTGTCGATATTATTTCGTTCGATTCCGATGCCCTTTCTTTCAAAACCCATCCTAGTCTTTCTATTGATCACCCTTACCCACCCACAAAACTCATGTTCCATCCCTCCGCCCCTTCTTCTCTCAGTAAATCATCGGACCTCCTTGCCTCATCTGGTGACTATCTCCGTCTCTGGGATGTCCGGGAAAGTTCCGTTGAACCTGTTTCTGTTCTTAATAATAGTAAATCTAGTGAATTTTGTGCTCCGTTGACTTCTTTTGATTGGAATGAGATTGAACCCAAGAGAATTGGGACGTGTAGTATTGATACGACATGTACTATTTGGGATATTGAAAGGGGTGTTGTTGAGACGCAGCTTATTGCTCATGATAAAGAGGTATTCGACATTGCTTGGGGTGAAGCAAGGGTTTTTGCTTCGGTTTCTGCAGATGGGTCTGTGAGAATTTTCGATTTGAGAGATAAGGAACACTCCACAATCATATACGAGAGCCCTCACCCAGATACCCCATTGCTTAGATTGGCTTGGAACAAGCAGGATTTGAGGTACATGGCAACTATTTTGATGGATAGTAATAAGGTTGTGATATTGGATATTCGATCCCCAACCATGCCCGTTGCAGAGTTGGAGAGGCATCGAGCTAGTGTGAATGCTATTGCTTGGGCTCCCCAAAGCTGTAGGCACATTTGCTCTGCTGGGGATGATGCACAAGCCCTCATTTGGGACTTGCCTACAGTGGCTGGGCCTAATGGGATTGATCCCATGTCTATGTACTCTGCCACCTCTGAAATCAACCAGTTGCAATGGTCGGCTGCCCAGCCTGATTGGATTGCTATTGCATTTTCGAATAAATTGCAGCTTTTGAAAGTTTGAAATGCTATAATGTTTTCCTGAATAGTGTATCAGCTAGCTGATGTTCAATTGTATTATTGAAAGAATAGTATTTTTCTAATTAGATATAGGTTTGCTCGAATGAATTTAGATTCATTCATGTTGGCTTAATTCAGTACCTGTTCTATATTTTACTCATTTTAATTAATCCTGATTATTGCTTATGCTTGGTTTTATTTTTGACTTGCCGAATTAGAATCTATACTGGATATGAACTAAAGCTATTGTGAGATGGTTTTATACTTATTGAAGCTTGTTCTGCAACTTTAAAGGAAACAGTTAACTTCTCCTTCCAAGCATTGGGGTTCTCTTTTGTGTTATGCCTGCCTAAATGCTTGCGGTTCTGCAAGTGTTATCTTGAATCACATGCATTATCATTCTGCAATCTATATACCCAATGTTACTTTACAGAGCCAATTTAGAAATTTTTGTCCTCTTTGGTTTCATGTTACCTATGCCAGTTCCTTCCCTTTCAGCCTCAGACCTACCTTTACTCAGTACCCATTTTCCCTTTGTTCTTCCGCATCTTGTATTGATTTTCCCATGCCCTTATTCATGAACCAAATCCTTCTACAGAACTTAAACATTATTGTCCTTTGATAATCCACTTTTAATATATTTGTGCTCGTCATTGTCTTGTCCATTGTTACCGAGTATAAGAGGCAACTAGTGATTGTTATCATATTTGGTGTCAAACTTAGAACTTAAAATTGTTAAATAATGGCATTTTGTAAAATTTAGGAAGGTCATTATTATTTTCTTGACTCAGTTTTTCGTTATATAATTAAAAATAACAGTTGCATGTGTGCATTTATTATTTTATTATGCGGAGGTTTAATTGGAATATCATTTACATAAATATTGCTCCAATTAATTTCCTAAATTGTATTCAATGGAATCGGAATTGTTTGATGTTCTAGTCTTTTCTAACTTCTATTTCTCAGCTTTGGCTGCCTAGAAATCTTATTATAGAAAATGCTCAAAGACCAAATAAATCAACCTCTTTTTATTCTTATCAAAGTTGATAGCACAAATTTTCTTTCTTACAAAAAAGGCTTTTGCTTATTGTTTTATTTATTTATTTACGCATTTAATTTATTTGTTTATTACAGATGGAGATTGTGAGGATAATATTATCTATAGGATAAAAATTAGATGGTTGAAATGGATACTTACCATGAGAGTTCTATGCAACTGTAAGATTCCTAATAAATTGAAAATAAAGTTCTATCATATGCTTATTCGACCGACTATGTTATATGATAATGAGTGTTGGATAATATAGGGACAATATGTATCATAGTGTTGTCGAGATGAGAATGCTAAGATGGGTGCATAGTCATACTAAAACAGATAAAATATGTAATGAAAATATTAGAGATAAAATAAAAGTCACATAGATTGAGGACAAAATGAGAGAATGTAGATTAAGATGGTTTGAGTATGTGGAGTGGAGACCTAGGGAGGTTCGGTTACGAAGTCAAACACATTTTGATAAATGAGAAGAAAGTAGACCTAAATTAACTTGAAGGGGAGCAATAACATATAATTTTTGAGATATTACAATCACCAGAAGATGTCACCCAAAATCATTTAAAGTGGAAATAAAGAATTCATATGGCCGACTGTGAGCATGTGAAGCGGAGACCTAGAGAGATTCCGTTTAGAAAGGTTGAACACATCATGAGAGATGAGAAGAAGGTAGATCTAAATTAATTTAGAGGATATGACTATCGTATAATTTAGTGAGGTTGCAATTATCGAAATATCACCCAAAATCATTTAGAGTAGAAATAAAGAATTCATATAGTCAACTGTTATTAATTATGGGATTAAAGTTGAGTTGAGTTGAGTATTATAAACGCACTAGTTTAATGAACAGTTATTATTATGCTTTGCAAATTTATGCTAAATATCACTGTTTATTTATCCTCTTGTTATATTTGTCCTAAGTTGGAAGCTGTCTTGTTTTTAGAAGTGAGTATTCGGTCGGTTTGGTTTAAACCGAATCAAAATTTAGAAAAATCAAATTAACCGAATTGAACCAAAATCAAATTTTGAATCAAACTAAATCGAATCTAAATTTATACAAAGTTAACCAAACTAAACTGAATCGATATATTTTGGTTCTATTATTCTGTTATTTTGGTTTTTTTAACAAAATAAATATATAATTATTAAAAAATATATATTTTCAAATATATATATATATATATATATATATATATATATATTAGTTGGTTCAGTTATTTTAGGTTTTTTGAAGAAAACCGAATAAAATAGAATATATCAAAATTTATATAAAAAAAAATCGAACTGAACCAAAATTTTGAATCAAACCAAACAAATTAAGTTTGGTTCGATTTGATTTTCGGTTGGTCCAGCTTTTTGCTCACCCCTACTTGTTTCATTCATGGATCCTTTTGCATTGACTGTTAATACTGATTAACAAGATACTGATCTGCTCCCACCTTTTGAATCATTTATATGCTGATTTTTTAAATAGAAGTAGTTTTGAATAACACATCCATAATTGGATTATTGTTATTGTCAATGGTTATATCATCTTAAGAAACATAATCAATCAGCTTAAATCTTCTCTGCCATATGGGGTGAGCTTTACACTTCTTATATATTTGTCTGGGAATCTTTTTGTGTTACATTACTTCTGAACAAGCTTTCTTTTTGTCAGGTATGTATAATCTCCACTGAAGATAACACTTTTGGCAAATATTGAAAAGAGGATTATGACTCCTTTTAATCTCTATTTTATTTCTAGCTTAGAGCTTTATCTGCCATTCGGTACATCTATATCTATTCCACCTAACTGTCTAAAGTAAATCTAACATAACTGTTGTTCAATATATTTTGCAATTTTTCATGTTTTTTATGTTATTATTACATATATACGTATATTATCTATAACAATCAATGAAAAATTGCATTCTTATTGATTATTGATATTTTGCATTAGTTCTTACTGACACAAGCTTATGTATATCTCTTTGATATATATATATATATATTTCATTCTTCTATCCTAGAATTATACATAAAAGATGTTTAAGGAGTTAAGCTATGAATCTTCCCTAGTATTGCTATTTTCCCAGTTTTAATGGATTTCTTTCTGTTTGCTTGCCAAACAGAATGTCAAAAGGGGCTGCAAATATTGTAGAACAGATGTTGCTTCTTGTCGTTTGTTAGTTGGCAATAGAAGGTACATAGAATTAATTTTGCATTGTAGTCTATTTAAGCTTACCATATTACTGATGTGAACTATATGGAGCAATGAGAGCTTGCGTGGGGAAAAGAGAAATATTGAATACTTATGGGGTAAAGAGGAAGCTGAAATGGTTGTAATAGTAAATGCAATGACAATAACGAATAATAGAGGAAATAGCTTGTAACATTTCTATAGTAGTAATAAAAAAACGTGTAAAGGGAACTGAAGGTTAAATTACAAAAATCAAGAATTTTGAGATAAGATTGGAAAAAAAAATATAAATGCTGCTCTCTTTCACCTTTCTCAATTGCCTTGTTTGCTGAAGCTACATAAATTTGCAAGCCTGGCCGAAGAAAAACAGAACCTTCTTAAGTCACTTATTTTGATTTAGAAAGTAATAGAATAGATTCTCAGATAGACAAGGAGCTGAACATAGTAAAATAAGTATCTCTTAGATATAGTAACATGGCTGGAGACACTCTGAATTGATAAGAAGTTCAGAAAGACTGGTGAAAGTAAATTTCCACTTGCTTTAGATTTTTATATTAAATTATGAGTAATTAGCCATGGTAAGAGTGAGTGAGTGAGTTGTAAAATAGGTTTTTAACATTAGAATTGAAAGTTAGTTGCTATATAGGACTAGGTGCAAGATGGCTATGGTCCCTTTTGTGAAAGGAGGGGTCCGAGATGATTCTGTAATATAAATTGTTTATCGACGTTGCTAAATAGCTTATCAATTAACCATGAAATAATCTTTTCTTTGAACTTTTGAACTCTCAATTGTTGCTTGCTGTATGCAGTCAAGTAAAAAAACAATCATGAGAAAAATTGAAACGAAACTTTTTTAGTTATTCTATACTATGTGTTGACTAAGTGAATTTTTTTCTTTGCTCGATCGATGGAAATTGATAATTTCCTGAATTCTCAAAAAATTATTTTCTGTCTATGTAGCATATTTGAATGTTGAATGTATAATCTTTCTTACATGCTGAGCTTATTTGAATGTCTAATCTTTCTGGAAAAATGCATTATAACTCTCTGACTCCACACGTGTACTGGCCTGACCATTAAGAGTTTGACGAATTGATTTGCATTTTTCCAGGGAATAATTTTGGGTAGTCTAATGTCTTAAGCTAATTTGAATTGAAAGGAAATGTTATTCAAATGAAATATTTGTTAATAGTTTGTCCAATTTCATTACATTGCTAGTAATACAATTGGGAGGAGGTTTGCTAAATAATTCCCATCCAAATGCTAGAAGCTAAGCTTGATAGTTGGTTTTATCTTGGAAGGTCATGTCTTATTTGGATGCTAAATTCCTCTGTTCCTCTTGCTTTTTTGCTGTTGAGAATCTTCAATTCTGAACATCCTTTTTTAACCTTCGAATTGTGATTGTTACATTGATTTGTTCATTGATGCATTGCTTGCTCCTAGTTATATTGGGTTGTTTTGTATACTAGAAGAATTTCCAAACACATCCTGGAGCCCTTTACCTGATTTTGTTATCGAGCCTTCTATAGTTTTAGGGTGTAGTTATTATTTTGATTAACATGGATAATTTATTTAACACCTTTTACAAACGCCTCAAATTGCTGTTAATCAAGTGTTAGGTATGATTATAAATAATATTTGTATTTGTACAATTTAGGCAAGTCATTATTATTTGCTTGACACATTTTTTCATCATATAGTTAGAAATAACAGTTGCATGTGTGCATTTATAATTTATAGTACAGTGGTTTACATGGAATATCATTTACATAAATATTGCTTCAATTAATTTCCTAAATTGTTAGCAATGGAGTCGGAGTTGTTTGATATACTGGTCCTTTCTAACTTCTATTTCTCAACTTTGGCTGTAGAGAAATCTTGCTATAAAGAAATGCTCAAAGACCGAATGAATTAACTTCTTTTTATTCTTATCAAAGTTGACAGCACCAATGTTCTTTATTTTTGTTTATAAAAAAGGTATTTACATATTATTTTATTTATTTATTATAAACACACTGGTTAGAAGAACAGTTATTACTGTACTTTTCAATTTTATGCTAAATATGCACTGTTTATATTATACTCTTGTTTTATATGCCCCAAGTGGGCAGCTGTCTTATTTTGATTATGGACTGTTGTTACTAATCAGCAAGATATTTAGCTGCTCTCACTTTTTGAATCATTTGTTGGCTGATTTTTTAAATGGTTGTAGTTTCAAACAAGTTCAGAAATCCAAGTATGAAGAAACTACATGATTGGATTATCTGTATTTCCAGCAGCTATATCATCGCAAAAGACATAGTCAATCAGCTTGAAAATCTTCTCTGCAATATGGGGGTGAGCTTTCTACTTCTTATATATTATTTCTGGGAATCTTTGTGTTATAGTACTTCTGAACAAGTTTTCTTATTATCAGGTATCCACTGAAGATAATAACACTTTTGGCAAATACTGGAAAGAGAATTATGGCTCATTTCAGTCTCTGTTGTATTTCTAGCTTAGAGCTTTATCTACCACCCTGTACATCTATTTCTATTGCATCTAACTGTCTCAAGTAAATCTAACATAACTGTTGTTCAATGTATTTTGCAATTTTTCATGTTTTCTATGTTATTATTAAATTTATTCATATTATCCATAATAATCAATGAACAGTTGCATTCTTATTGACTATTGATATTTTGCCTTAATTCTCACTGACACAAGCTTATGTATCTCTTTTATATATATATATATATATATATTATTTCGTTCTTCTATCCTGGAATTATTCATCAATAGATGTTAAGCAGTTAAGATAGAATCTTCCTTAGTATTGTAATTTTGCCAGTTTTATTGGATTTCTTTCAGTTCACTTGCCAAACAGAATGTCAAAAGGGGCTGCAAATATTGTAGAACGGATATTGCTTCTTGTCGTCTGTTAGTTGGCAATAAGAGGTATGTAGAATTGCTTATGCATTACATTCTATTGGAGCCCTCCTTTCACACTTCAACATTGAACTATTTATATTCATATTAAATTATAAGCAATAAGCTCTGGTCAGAGTGAAAGATGATTCTGGTTTCTTTTATGAAAGCAGGGGAGTCTGTAATATAAATAGTTTGTCAATGTAGTTAAATAGCTTATTTTCTTTGAACTTTTTTTTTTCCTGTAACAATGGAATAGTATTTTTTTGAACTCATTCAACTCTCAATTTTAGTCTTCTGTATGCAATTATCTAAAAACAATCATGAGAAAAAATTGAAATGAATGGTTGGAGAAACGGACAGTCAACTTGGAAATCCTCCGAGTTTTGCTCAATCGATTGAAATTGATAATTTCCTGAATGCTCAAAAATAAGTTTCTGCCCATGTAGAGTATTTGAATGTTGAATGTTTCTTACCTGCTGAGCCAATTTGAATGTCTAATCTTACTGGAAAAGTGCATTATGTCTCTATGACTCTATACCTATACTGAGCAGATCATTGAGAGTTTGATGAATTGATTTGGCATTTTTTCCAGGGAATAGTTGATTTATTTGGATAGTCTGAAGCCTTGAGCTAACTTGATTTGGAAAGAAATGTTTTTCAAATGAATATTTGTTTTTAGTTTTTTCGGTTCTATTACATTGCTAGTAATACATTGGGAGGGGTTTGCTAAATAATTCTCTTCCAAATGCTAGAAGCTAAGTTTGATTGTTTGATTTATCTTGGAAGGTCACGTCATTCTGAAAATCCATTCTATAACCTTCAAATTGTGATAGTTAACATTGATTTGTTCATTGAAGCATGGCTTGCTACTAGTTATATGGAGTTGTTTGCAATACTCGACGAATGCCAAAACACATCCTGCAACTCTTAAAACTTTATCTAATTTTAAATAAATAATTAGAGAAATATCTAAACAGAGTTAGAAAATAAAAGAAAGAGACCTCACTCTTTGGCAAGGTCATTGCTATTAGCTTCAAACATCATTTGAAATGGTATTTTTCCAAAAATGAGCTCAAATGGCAATACCAAACAATAATACTAAACAGACCAAGTCTTTAGTTAACACAAATAATAGCAATTTCTTTTGCATTTGAAAAAATTCAATCCTAAGATTTAATTTTATCATTGGTTATCTACTATTACTAAGATGCTTTATCATATCTAAATTTAAATTTATCACAAAAACATAAGTAAAATTTTTTAGTAGGTTTCAATTGGATCAATGAGATCAGTCTTTACTAACTAATCAGTTAAATTTGCTGATCTGCCTTCTTCATTGATTATTTCAATATTTTCTTTCAAATATCATTTCTCTTCTTCTCTAAGACCCCAATTTTTTATCTTCTAACTAGTCCCTACTTTCATTTTTTTTTCAAATATATATATATTTATCAAAATATTAAGGGGAAAATGGAAACATTAATTATTTTTTAGAAAAGATAAAATTTATATTGAGAGTAACACAAACAACAAATCAAAGCCACACATTTTCAGCACATCTCCATACCATGTAACTTGAGTATGAAAGGCAAGAAAATAAATTACCTAATCGATGGATAGAGTCATACCATCCATTTGAAAGGAATGACTCGATTTGAAACTTGAATTCTAATAGTCCAGTTTTATTGTCAAATTAAAAGGATTACAATTTCGTGCATTGCAATTCCACCTCCAATTGCAATATAGTCTACCTTTAACCATTCAAGCCTTAATTAAGATTAAAAGATATACAGAAAATATATAACTATTTTAGAATATAAAATTCATATAATAAACAATTTTTCATATAATAAAAATCCCTAAATTTACATAAAACTGATGGACAAAACAAATTGAAAATTTAAAGAATTTTTTAAACATATAATAATTGCAAAGTTTGGAACAAGGAGTTAGTTTCAAGAAAGAAAGAAATTAGATAACCAAAATCATTAATTAATTACTCTAAAGAAGTGTAATGAGAATGAAAATAAGAAGAGCAGCAACAAGAATAGATACAAAAACAATAAACAATTGCCACAGAACTTGAACACTTGCCAATATCAGTAAACCAGTCAATTCCACGCAGGATCTAGGTCTAACAGAAGATCCCCCAATTTGATATTGGAACAAGGGACATCTTTGCCACCATTATTGGTGAACCCATTGAGCTTTTCTTGGGCAAAGAAGAGAAATCTGGATTGGGTTTTGGGGATTTTGAAATGGGTTTTCAAAGGAAAGGAGCAGAAAACCAATTAAGTAATAATTAGGTTAAAAATAATATTCGACCACAGTGGGAGTCGAACCCACGACCTTTTGATCCGAAGTCAAACGCGCTAATCCACTGCGCTATGCGGTCATCGTCTTTGTTATTTCTTTACTTTTCATTATATAATATTAAAAAATAGTTTCCTTTTGAATGCTTCAGAATGGTAGCAGTAAATTTTTTTTTTCAGAATTGAAAAAAAATATATTAAATATAAATCTATTATCGAATCATAAATACATTTGCAATTATATTATAAGGTCTATACTAATTAGTAATTTATTAATAATTTTTATATGATAAAAAATTAAAATATTTCATTAAATTGAGAAAATGTTACAAACAGACATCATCATTTAGCTAGCTGACTTTAAAAAAGACTATTAAAAAGTTATAATTAAGGGTTTTCTTTAGATAAATTATGGGCTGTCTAATTATAATCTCTATTAACAAAAAAGGAAGGTTGGAGATTGATAATCTTGAGCAATTATACTAATGGAGTTAAGAACCATTTCTTTAATTTCAAGAGGGAGAAAAATGACACAATTTGCTGCTTTAATTACAATTTCAGAAGGAAGAAGTGGGCGGTGGCTGTCGGAGGAGAGCCGAACCAGTTGCTGCGAAAGAAAGAAGAGGACGGTGGCAGAAAGAAAAGAGCAGTAGGGTGAGAATGGTCGATTTTTGCTGCTGATTTAGGAACCCATTATTATATTTGCTCAACTTTCAAAACGGTGCCTTTTTTATTAAAAATTAAAATATATATATATAAAATCCTAATTCATCCGACTTAGAAAATTTGGACCGCATCAACTGAATAGCCGATTATCCAATCAGATAATTAAAAATAAATTGGACAAATTAATCAAATAATTTTCAATTTTTTTAATTAAACCGACCGTCCAAATTTTAAAACATTGATGGTCACAATTTTTCAATTAAAATGCTCAAAAATAGCCCAATACTTTCTTGATCGAAATCAAATTAACCTTTAGTGAAATTATGTTTCTCATATTTTTTTAATTAACTTTTTGAATATATTGTAAAATTATTTATTTTTTTTCTTCTAAATAGTATCTAATTAGTTTCTAAACTTGATGATGATTAAAAGTGAGATAGTATTTGAATATTGGGGTATCTAATTTCATATAATTAATAGAAATCCTCCCTAATCCGGTAAAAAATATTGTTATTGTTTATAAATTTTGATTCAATTAAAATTATTTATAAAACTATAATATTACGATTTGAGTTAAAAATTCCAATTAAAATCTATAATTAACAAAATTAATAATTATTATATTTTATTTTATAAATACAACTCTTAATTGTTCCGATATTTTTATATAATAAGAATCAAGTAATTTTTTATTTCAAATTGCTTATGACAAAAATTATTATAAATTGAAAACATGATTATCATGCATTCAAAGGTATGGTACTGAGTTTACTCATCCATAATTATTTAATATTTTTGGGTAGCAGGTAATATATAGTTCAGATTTCTTATTATTATTTTTTTCAGCTGGAAATTTTGGATATTCATATACAATTTAAATTTTTAGAGTTTATATTTATATAGTAGCTCCATGATAATCTTTTGGGGATATTGATATTATTTAAAAATTTCATAAGTAGTCTTATATGACTTGAAATGTAATTACTCACTAAATATGGTGTATGATATTATATGATTGATGATGATGATTTCTTAAAGGCTATGGGAATACTCTAAGTGGTTCCCTATATGAGTTATGATGTTGTGTAATTATGGATAGAGGTGAGAAAAAAACTAAGAAAATCAAAAATCAAATTGATTCGAACTTAGTTTGGTTGGTTTGATTTTGTTTGATTCAAAATTTAATTTGGTTCAGTTAATTTTTTTAAAATTTCGATTAATTTAGTTCAATTCAATTTTCATCAAAAGAAATTCAAAATAACCTAACCGACCGAAATATATATATATATATTTAAAATTATATATTTTTAATAATTTTATATTTATTTTATTTAAAAAATTAAAAAAATTGAATAATCAAATTAAAATATATCAATTTATTTTGATTTGATTTGATTTAAAAAAAATTTAATTCAATTCGATTCGATTTGATTAAAAATTCAATTCGATTTAATTTTAAAAAATTATAATTTAATTTATTCGATTTTTGATAAATTTAATTTAATTCAAACAGAATCAACCGTTTGCTCGCTCCTAATTATAGATGAGATTATAGTTGTAGAATGATATATTATGCAGGCTAAAATCTTGATTAAATCCGAGTTCTAATGGCACCATGATTAGATTTATGATTTTTATTGAAAATTTATGATTTTACAGGTGATTGGCCATCTTAGCAATAAATATGCAGATATTAATTGATTGAATAGAGCAAAGATATTTTTTATTGCTTATTAATATTTTATTTAAGGGGTTAAATTTAAAGATAAACGGATAGAGTATAAAAATTTGATAATATTGTATAACAAAAAAACTATTAGAAATAGTTATATGGATAATTTATCTGCATCATATATATAAGTACTCACTTTCGATATGGGACTTTCTCTAATACTATCCCTACTTTCTCTAATACTATCCCTCGAGTGCAAGTGAGATACTTAGTTAACACTTAAAATAGTCCCTCTAAAATACTAAGACAACACTAGACTGAGTTGTTGAGATTGGACATACAAATAGAAAATTGGAAAATTAAGAAGCTCGATCAAATTTATTTTGATATCATATTAAATTTTTTATTTAAAGAATTAAATTCAAAAATAAGTGAGTAGATAATAGATAATTATTAATAAAGTGTTTAGAGGTATATTTGACCAACTATAATCAAAATAACTAGAATTAGACATTTGAATAGTTGATCCTTACCATATATAAGCCTTAAATATTTTACTAAGTTTTTAATATAAATTTTTTTAAAAAATCAACCATAAAAGCTAGCTATTAATATTGGAGAGTTTGTTTTTATATTAATCACTAAATATATTTATATTTAATCAATATAAAAGTTTTTCATATATTATATTCTTAACAGACCCTTCAAGTGATAATTGGGTTAAAATAATTTTTGATGAAATTTAATTGATACTTGTAAATTTATGATGAAATAGACTAAGAGAAAATTGAAAGTTTAAGTAAACTCATACCAGATAAAATAATTAAAAATTCGAGGATAACTAATATCGAACCAAGAAATAAATTTGAAACTCGAAGATAAACCAATATCGAGCCAAAAAAGAGAATTAAAAGTCAGTCTAAATTAAAATATAATAAGTGGTGCAATGATCGATTAAATACTGATACCATATTGAGTTTTTATTATAAATTTAAGAAAATCAACATTAAAAACTAACCATTGAAATTAGGAAAATCATTTTTATAATCATTAAGATTGGAAGGTATTTTTATATTAATTACTTAATATATTTATATTTAATCATGTTAATTTTTTTTCATTTTATATTCTTGATATTGCTTTTTCTCTAAAACTTAGGAAAATTTAAAGACTTTGATAAAATTAAATATAATTGATTATAAGGGTCCATTTAAAGAGCTTGAAATTTAAAAGGCCTAATTTCAATTCAAGTGTTTGAAAGTCCACCTAGAATTAGAATTTGAATTTGATGAAATAGTAATATAATTAGAAAAATAATTTCACAATTTCATTCCCAATACATAAGAATTATAATTTCACAACTATCACTGTCACCCACTCCCCATTGCACCGCCATCCCACCTGCACCACCACCACCACCATCTGTAGTGGTGGTTCGCCACCACTACCATCATCACCATTGGCAGTCTATTACCCTCGCCACCGCCACTCGTCCCATCGCCTCCAACCATTTGATCTCGTCAATCGTCTGGGGGGGGGGGGGGGGGGGGGGGGGGGGGGGGGGGGGGGGGG
>CANXYC010340330.1:0-14802 GCA_948193065.1 Aleurites moluccanus | reverse complement strand
TATATATATATATATATATATATATATGTTTTTAATTAATATAATTTTATATAAGGAATAAATATAATAATTAACCAAGTATAATAATCGATCTCTACGGGGACGGAGATGATGATTCTCACAGGGTGGAAAATACACTCTCCGTCTCCGTCCCGTCCCCGTTAATGAAGAAAAAATATTTTCTATTTCTGTCCCATGAAAAAAAAAATCGAAAAATTTTCACCCCATTTAAGATAAATTTTCGCGAATAACAGAAATTTTTCACCTCATTGTCATTCCTAAGCTCAACGTGGCCCTGCCACTGACATTGACCTAATCTAATAAGGCTGCTTAATTTTGAGGACGTGCACGTATGCGTAAATGTGACTGTTAAGGTAATTTGTGGGTTTAATACATTAATTATCGCTTATTAAGATGGCTTATATCCTTGATGGAGTACAAATTACACTCATGATTTTTCTTTTAAATTTTTATAATCAGTAAATATAAATTTAATTTGTTGACTATAGTTTAATTTATTTTGTTTAAAATTAATAAAATTATCTAATTATATTAAGACATATATAATTATATAATTATAATAAAATATTTAAATTTAATTCTCTCTCTACGTGTTAACAAATAAAAATTATTAAAATTAGACTAGTTTTATCTATATTGAATTGATAAATTTTATAAATTAAAATTAAGTATTGAAAAATTATTAGATAAGATAATAAATTTTTTTTTTTTATATAAAAGTGAATTCATATAAATATATTTATAATTTAATTATATTTTATGTGAATAAAAAAAATATACTCTCCTTGAATCTAATTATTTTTTTTAAATATTTATTATATGATAATAAAAAATTATCACATTACAAATTAATAAGTGTTGTTATTTGAAGAAAATTCTTTATGGATAGAGAAAGAGGGTGTGAGTGGCAAGAAAGGGTATTTATTTGTGATTATGACAGATATAGAGAGAGGGAGAGAGAAAGACTATATTGGGACAATATCATTAATTAGGGGAAAAATTGCCAATGCAAATTAAATTGTTGTCTAAATTTTTGGCTGATGTTATTGTCACAGTAAACCACTCTGATGACACCTTGTTAATGTGTAAATATAAAAATGATAAAATATTATTTAATTTTTAAAATTTAATAAAATTAATATTTAAATTTTTATATTTTTAGAAAATAATTGTTAGATTTTTAATATTTGATTTCGTCGTAACAATTGATTTTTCTGTCTATTTAGCCATTAAATATTATTAAAAAGACGAAAATATTCTTAATTTTTTATTAAATTTTTTTTTTCATGTCATTCTGTTAAAACCTATCTCAAATTTTATTTTTCATATCATTATATTAAAATTTACCTCAAATTTTTTTTTTCACAATCAAATCTTCATTTCTCTACATAATTTTACTAATTACAACACCCACACATAAATTTTACTTCCTTTAATTTTAACAAACTCAAAATTTACACAATTAATTAATTTATTAATTAAGTATAAAAAAAAATATCACAATATAAAATATATATATATATATATGAACATGAGTTTTTTACAAAGGAAAAGAGGAAGAAAATGAAAGAAAATGAAAAAATAAGGAAAATACGGAAAAAAAATATAAAGATTAAAGGTAGGATATTTTAGGAAAATAATTTATTTTAATTTAATTTTTATTTTTTTTAAAAAAAATTGAAAAAAAAATCGATGGAATGATTAATTATTGTGACGAAATTAAACATGAGAAACCCAATAGTTATTTTCTAAAAATACAAAAATTTAAATATTAATTTCGCTAAATCTCATACAATAAATAATATTTTATCCATATTTTATCCATATAAAAATAATAAATTGTGTTGGCAATTTTTTTAGTTGTAAAAATAGCATCACTTAAATTTATTTTTTGTGTTTCAGTTTTATATCACCTACATGAAACACATGTATATGGCTAATTAAAATGAGTTATATTAATTTATTAATTATAAATTTATATCTATATTTTATATAAAAATATCTTAATTAAAGGATAAAATTTATGAATTATAAAAAAAAAAAATATTTCTAAGAATTATAAAAAAAAAGATTTATAATGTAAAAGACAAAGAAAATTCACCTTATTATTAATTTTTTTTGGTATGAACCTTATTATTAATTTAATTATATGAAAAAATTATTTAAAGTTAAAATAAATATATAAATATATTATTATTAATTAATTGTCTGAATATTAATTGAATTGATAATATAATAGTTAACTATTCATATTTTTAATTATATATAAATTTATATAGTAGAAAAACAGAAATCCTTGAACTTTATTCTGCTATAAAACCCAACGATTATTAGAATAGTGGATGCAAAATCATATACATTTCATCAATTTTTTAAATAAATCTCATATTCCCATAAATCATAAACTTATAAAATTTTCAATTTAACAGTCATATGTCATTATTATTATTATTATTTTTAAAAATTAAAATTAAATTATTCAAAAGTAATTTTGATATACAATTATTAAACTGCATATTTTATAAATTTATAAATTTATTTATTTTTCATAAGAAAATACAAAAAAAAAAAAAAAATTATACGAGTGAGATTCAAAATTTAAATTTTTTTAATTTTACAAAATTTATTTCTCTTTTTCTTTTAAAAATATATTTTATTTTTTACAATCAATTAAATTTTTTTTATACTAGTGAGATTTGACTTTTTATAATTTTACAAATTTTATTTCTTTTAAAATATATTTTACAATTTATAATTAATTAAAATAAAATTTTAAATGAAAAGCGAATCAATGTCCTTTGAAATTTAATTTTAGATAAAAATATTTTTAATTGATATATTATGTCAAATCATCAAATATTGACAGTGTTAATATATTTATTATTCAAAGATAAAAATATAAATAAGCCCTTGTAATATATCATTTATTTCATAAAAAACCCTTTTTCTATTTAATGGTGTAATTAAAGGCTTTTTCTTTTTAATTTGGCTCATCAAGCCCCTTAATAGACGGAGATGTTCTCTCTCCGTTAATCAGTTGGTAGAAAGTAGAGACTGTAACTCAAATCCAACTGCTGCTGGCAATCTCACCACTTCTCCTTCCTTTACTCTCCCTTCTCCATGTTCAAGAACTCACTGGGAGTTTTGGAGATGCACTTGGTGGTGCTGCATGTTAGCGAGGAACTGATTGTTATACTGTTGAAGGTGTTGAGGAGTAGGTGGAGGTGGATATGGAGAGAGGTAGAGAGGTAGAGAGGGTGATAAGGGTGGTAAGGACCATTGGGAATGAGTTGCAGTCTATGCCAATTCATTAACGTAGAGATAACATATCTTTTCATTTTGGGCTTTATGAGCCAAATTAAAAAGCACCATAACATAGAAAAAGAGTTTTAGTGAGACAAATGATATATTATAAAGATTTATTTATACCTTTGTTTATTATTCAAGCATCTGAAATTTATGTATTATTTTAATAAATTGTTCAAATTATATGATAATTTTTTGTATTTATTTGAACTAATTTAAAATAACAATTTAATTTTAAAATAATTTTCTGTATTTTTTTAACAAATAATTTAAAATAAAAAATTAATTTTAAAATGCTATTAAGAAAATTAATCTCAAAGCAACTCTTTATCTTAAATTCGTAATCAGTTACAATTTCAATTTGAATACTTCTATTTATTTTGGTAATGATAATGTTTTTTTTTTTTTTTTTTTTGAAAAAGAAGATAATGATATGTTTCTTCTATGCGTCATTGAGCACATAAGAACATTTTTATAGTCATCCAATTTCTAAGGTCATGAAAATATAAGACATAAAATAATCATTCCACCCAATAAAATTTGGTGACAATTGTAGTGACAATTTCGTATTACAAGATAATTAAATAAGCCTTCCATTTTTTACCTTATTTATTTATCTATATTTCAATTTCTTATATTACCCTAATACAAATTCTACTTGTCCACTTGTTTGATGCAAAAATTTTACAAGTATGAACAGATATTTTTAAAATAATTTGCTCAATTTATATACTTATTTGATCAAATCCTAAGGATTAACAATTTTTTTTTTTAAGAAATAAAGATTAATTTCGTCAGTAACAAGATTTGTTTAGAATTTAATTTTCAAAATTAACGTTTAAAAATAATTTTTAAATATATGAATTACTCAAGTAGTAGATTTAATCTTGATTAATATCTTTGACTAATAAAATAAAACTCATTTGACCTAAAAATATTATGGGTTGATTAAAAAAAGTATTAAGATTTCTAATCATATTATTATTAATTTTTAAAATTAGTAATTTATGCTATAAATTTGTTAATAACTCTACTCTAACTTTACTTTTCACTTGTGATTGTACAAAATTAAAATTACTAATTAAAATAACATGATATTCAAAGAATATTTTTAAAACTAACTTAAGGATTTTTTATAACATCTTGATTTCTAATAGTTGTATCAAATCTGTTTGATTATTTATTTTTTACAAAAATTTCAATTTGAATTTTTTTTAAAACAGCTCCTATTCATTTAAATAAAAAAAATAAAATTATTCTATTAAAAATAATATTTAAATTAAAGATAAATATTAATATTTATTCTTAATGATCATTAAATATATGAATAGCAATAATTAATAATAATTTTATAAAAATCTTAACAATAATTATTTATCAACTAACAACTATTAGCTATCAGCTATTAACTGCTACCAACAACTAAATCAAACAAGATCTATAAAACATAAAGAATAATTATAACTAGAGAGGCCATATTGGTGCTCCCAAAACAATTTCTAGCACCCCTGTTTATTCTTTTATTTATTTATTTATTTATTTTGATTCAAAAGTAAACTATATTATTTAATTGCCACGGGGATAAGAAACCCCAATTACATTAGAAAAAAGAAAATCTTTCAAGACAGGTGGAATAACATCTAAGGAATGAAAACCTAGAGAAAGTTGGAAAGCAAAATCAGCTAATCTATCAGCACAACAATTCCTTTCACGGTAGACGTGCTGAAATTTAATATTCCAATCCCAATTTTTCATGTTCAACAATCGATCAAGTAGTGGCTTAAACTCAACAGGTCTAGTAGCAGTAATAGGATTTTCCAAATATTTAATCACAATTTTGGAATCCATTTCAAGAATAAGATAACAATATCCTAAACACCAAGCAAGTTGTAATCCATTTACAGCTCCCCATAACTCTGCACTAATGACTGAACATTGCCTAATTAGATATGCAAAACCACCCAACCATCTCCCTAAATCATCCCTTAACATACCACTAGCAGAAGCAAGTCCCAATGTTGAACGAACAGTCCTATATGTGTTAAGTTTGACCCACCCTTGAGGAGGAGCTTGCCATCTAATGAGGCCCACATTGCTTCTAGGTTGTATCTGAAGCATGTTAATCCTTACCAATTTAGTCTGTTGAATCTCCAGAACATAATTTTTAATAGTTTCAACGGGTCCCCAACTTGAGCTAGCTATAGGTGAGAAAACCAATTTGTTCCTCCAATGCCATGCAAACCAACATGTAACCCCAAAACATAAATCCCATGGTATTGTTGAATCAACTCCAATTTTCTTAGATAAATTAATACTGAACCAATCTTTTAGATCAAGTGAAAAGAAAGCAACCCAAAAATTAGATTGAACAAACTGCTTCCAAATTTGACGCATAAATTCACAGTCTCTAACAACATGAATTACATCTTCAGCATTCACATGACATTTAGGACAATATACATCATTCCCAATATGTCTGAAGACTCTATTAACATTTGTTAATAATGCACCATTGCCTACAAGCCAAAGAAAAATACTTACCCGTGGGGGACCTTTCCAAGACTAGATTTTACGTCAACAAGGGTCACACTGCCCCTGATCGCGTAAAAAATTATATGCTGAAGCCACAGAAAAATTCCCATCGATTGTTTGGCCCCAAACTAAACTATCTGTTCTATTATTTTTTGAGGGTGGCCTTATGGCTGCTAAGCGAAGGCAAATATTAGAAGGCAAGAAAGAAAACAAATCCCAATTTCAATCTCCATTATCATTTACCATGTCATGAACCACATATGATAAAGTTTGATAAATCATTTGAGGTGACATATACGCTGCCAGAGGCTGGTGTTCATCTAACCATCTATCAAACCAAAGGACACCTGATCACCTTTACCCACCTTCCACCGGACACCCAACTGTAATTGAGACTAGACAGACATAATACCACGCCATTGGAATGAGACCCTGCCTCCTTTACGCATTGTTTGCGAATTCCATTCATTCCGACCATATTAACCACGTAGCACTTTTACCCACAATTCTTCAAGCTGGTTGAGAACTCCCCACGCCAATTTGAGAAAAAAAGCATCATTTTAAAGCCTTAGATTTCTAATGGCCAAACCCCCTTCTTCCTTAGGTTGGCAAACTCTGCTCCAATTTACTAAGGGAACCTTCCTATATTCATTAGAAGATCCCTATACAAACTAGCGTAATTTCTTATCAATCTCATCACAAATACCCCTTGGTAGCCGAACCGATTGCATAGAAAAAGCTGGAATGGAACTTAGAACAGCTTTAGCAAGCACTAACCTTCCTGCCATGGATAGCTTCTCCCTCTTCCACCCGACAATTCTTTTGTTCACCTTCTGAATTAAATTCCCAAATGTCCGTGAATTAACCCGAGATTGAAGTAATGGCATGCCAAGATAAAAGCCCAAATCGTTTATGGAACAAAAGCCAAGAATTGTACTAGAAGTATTCTTTATGTCTACCAGTACATTAGTTGAAAATAGCACTGTTGTCTTTGATTCACTCACCTGTTAACCTGAAACTTGATAGAACTCTCACAAGGCCTGTTGAATGACTGTTGCTTGTGTCGAAGAAGCTTCAGCAAACAATAACATATCATCGGCAAAAAACAAATGTGAAATTTTTGGAGTTCTTCTATTAAACCAAAAAGGTTTCCATTGTCCATGTTGCACTAAATTTGAAATCCCGTGTGCAAGGCATTCCAAACAGAGAACAAATAAATATGGTGATAATGGATCTCCTTGTCTAATTCCTCATTCTGGCATAAAAGGTTCCGTAGGCAATCCATTCCATAACACCTACATTCTGGAAGACTCAACACAAGACATAATTAAATTCACCCAAGAACTTGGTAGGCCAATCTCATCAAGTGTATCGCGAATAAAACTCCATTCAAGTCAATTATACACCTTAGCCAAATCCACTTTAATAGCCATAAACCCTGTTCTCCCTTTTTTAACATGAAAACTATGCATTATTTCTTGAGTAATAAGTACATTATGGATCATATGTCCCTTAGGAATAAAGCTTGTTTGATTTGGTAACACCAAGTACGACATCAAAGGCTTCAATCTCGCCACAATAATCTTTGTAATAATTTTGTAAGACACATTAAAAAGACCTATTGAACGAAATTGAGTAATAAGAGATGGTTTAAGCACCTTAGGTAATAAGCAAATAAAAGTGTGATTCACTTCTGCAATAGATTTGGTACCATTAAAAACTCCACACACAAAATCAAAACTGAATGCTTAATTTGCTCGCATTGAGAATGATAAAATGCAACATGTAATCCATCAGGACTCGGGGCCTTGTGAGCTCCAATTCCAAAGACAGCCCCCTTAACCTCATCAATTGTAATTGGTTTTAATAAAGCTTCAAAATCAAACTGCTCTAATTGAGGGAAACAACCCACTATGTACCCTTGACCTGAGTGTAACCCATTTTCAGATTTAAAGAGACTTTGGAAAAAAGATCTAGCATGATTAGCAAGTGTGACTTGATCCAAAATTACATGCCCCCCATCATCGTTAAAACTGTCCACTTTATTCTTCTTTTTTCGAACCATAGTTAGAGCATGATGAAATTTAGTGTTTCGATCACCGAGCAAAAACCATTGGGAGCGTGATCGTTGAAACCATAATGCTTCTTCTTGATGTAAAATCTCACAATATTCAATTCGCAGCTTCCTTTCCAGGTCGATAAGGTTAGGTATATAATTAGAAGATAGCCTATTTTTAATACCACCCAACCTTGCAATAAGATGTCTTTTTTTCTTTAAAATATTACCAAAAACCTGACGATTCCAAACAAAAGCATCCGCTCTAAATTGTTCAATTGCATGCACCAAGCCATTAATAGAATCCCAACAATTTTTAACCAGATCCGGGAAAGATTCATGAGACAACCACCCTAGTTGAAACCGAAATGGGACATCATTATAGTTGGTCGACTGTGGGATTCCATAAGGAAGTAGCATTAGGGGACAATGATTGGACTTCACATGTGGGAGATGCCTTATAATAGTACTAAGAAAATTTAGCAACCACGAATCATTACATAAACCCCGGTCTAACCTCTCTAACGTACCATTCCGCCTCCATGTAAAATTGGAACCAATAAAATTTATCTCAAACATTTGGCATGCGTCCTTCCATTCTCTAAAAGGACGACAAACAGATTGTGAGAGTTGTGAGCCACCTTGCTTATCATCCGGTCGAAGCATAGCATTCCAATCCCCCACAACACACCAATGCGAATCAACATGTTCTGCTACAACATGTAAATCACTCCATAAATGTTTTCTAACTTGAGGATTAGGGCTGCCATACACAACTGTACAAAAAAATTGAACACCATCATGAAAAGTAACTTTAGTATGAAGAAATTGATGATGAATGGCAATGAAATCCAAATGAACTTTATCTGAATTCCATAAAGCCCATATTCCACCTGAAATCCTTCACTTTCAATCCGAAAGGATCTAAAAAATCCAATTTTATCACAAACTTTTGATGCCTTATCTCCATTAATCCAAGTCTCAAATAAGAATAATACTACAAGTTTGTAATTAGAAATAAGATCCCTAACTACTCTCAAAGCCATAGCACTCCCCATACCTTGAATGTTCCAGAAAATAATAGGCTTATTATCTATGAGATAAATCAATATTGGAACTACCTCCAAAAGGCATAACTGCATGAGAACCATTTTCAACCACCATATCTATTTAAGCCTGATGTAAGTGACTAGTAGCAACCAAAGATTGAGTAGCAGGACCAAAATCAATACCCTCTTCCATAACTACTTCATTTTTTGCTCGAACTTCTGTGCCAAAAGATTTTCCTCGAGCTTTAGACCTTTTTCGACGGACCAAAGGAACCCCAAATGGTAAGCCGTGGAAAGCATTTGTTGAAATGATAACATCCCCATGATCTTGACCTGGACTTAAATCGCCCAAAGAAGGCAAAATAGCCTTAACATTTTTCCCCCTTTACAAAATCTTTCCGTTGGCAAAATTGCCTCTTCAACAGCAAGTCCTGTCACATGAACTAAGGGACCCACAGTAGTTGGTTGTGAAATCAGAGTAGATTGATGTTTTTTACGTGCCCCTTTACTTTTTTTACGATCAGGAATAGGTTTTTGTTGTCGCACTTGTCCACGACTTAGGTCACCTGCTTGAAACTCCATCGGTTGATAAAAAGAAGCCTTCAATGTCCAATTATATGATCCACCAGCATTTAATGCTTCAATATTCCCATGCAAAGGTTCCACAGTATTTATCATTATGTATGAATTCCTCCTCCATATCCTTCTCTAGAGCAATAAATCTGTTGTCAGCTGACTTCTTAGAACTCGTCAAACCTTTATTCAAACCTTTTGATCCCGCTTTTTCAGAAGGCCCCTTCGACTGTGATTGCTTTCTATTCCCTTCTCTTTTTTGAACCCTGCTTTGTCTTCTAGCCTGAATCCAAGGGCCATAAAGTTCATCACTTGAAGGAATCTGCTCAACAGGTGGCATAGCCTTCTCAATTGCCACTTGTTGGACACCCATCTCCACCTCATTAATAGGTGCAGTTTGAACTGACTCACTCCCATATGCACAATCTACCCTGCTATGTCCCAACTGTCACACCCCAACTCCAGTGGTGCAACGGTCCTAGGGCAAGGGTAGGCTTAAGGCTACCATAAACCCATAGAACTCACAAATCATGAAAATCTCATCAACATCAAATAAATTGCAATAACATATTTTACCATACATCTATCAAGTTCATACATATAATCAAAATCAGTTATATCTTTCTTTTATCATTTCATATCTTTCTCTTGTTCCTTAATGATCAAAAGAGACATCCCACATCACTGAGGAATAAGAGTACCCAAAAAGGCAATAATCATATATCAAAATATTCTAGTATCCTCAAAAGACTAACTACGGAGCTCTAGAGTATACTCCAATACATATTGTACCATAATACCATTAATAAATATACAAAATATCTCAAAAGAATAATTACAATGAAGCTTCTTGGAGTAAATAAATCAAGAAGCCCGATCTTCTCTATTATCTCCCTCACGAGCTAAGCTATCACCTGAAATCCACAGAAGAGAAGTGAGCCTTCAACTCAGTAAGGTATGAACATTATACAATAAGAACTGAATATCGAATCATGGTCATGGACAAATAATTATACATATAGGCATGAAAGAAGTCATAAGCTTTTACTTGAAAGGAATACGGTTCTCATAATAATTTGGCGATATCAAGTCATGTTGAATTCAAATCATGGTTCATATTTAGAACATAGAATGCCCACAAGGAACGACATTATCAAATCTCATCTGGTAGAACTGATCACATATCATAACATACGTATCGGTAGCCTTGCTACCTCAACGTGCACACATGCTTGGCCAGGCATGCTCCTAGAGCTCCTAGCCCCCTCTAGGTGGAACACCGATAAAAATCCTATCGGTTGGGCTCCCAAAGTGCACAATGGACCAATGAATTTACTCTCATTAGGAAGAGCGTTCTATCCATGGGTCATGGGTTTCAAAATCATAAGAAGTATATTGGTCACAAGACCATCATCATATAACATTATTCAAATCGGGTTCACAAGCAATAAACACATAGACTTGATCCAAGAATATTGATCAAGCCATTCACATTGTTCAAGTATATATATATACGCAATAGGATAATCAACATAAGGATATTTTGATCATTTTAATGCCAATGAACAATAATCAAATGGGATGTTCATACTTACCTCTTACACAAATTTCTCTTAATTCTCTCCTCAGAATTCTGCTCAATTAATTCCTCGACCAAATTCGAATTTCTCCTCATAAGAAATTTCCCAAATATACAAAATTAGGGTTTCTCCAAATTAATAATATTCCAAATGATTTCCCATTAATTAATTATCTTAAAATCTCTATTCTTAATTTTCAACAACAATTTCATTTATTTCTTAAAGAAAAACTGCATTTAATTTGCATTAAATTTTCGGAGTTACTATTCATGGCAATCTCAACTTCCAGATTTCTCTCACATTAATTACCATTAATAGCTTCAGATCACTAGCAATAAATTCTATATACCCAGAATTAATTATCCTAACTCATAGACATAAATAAATTCAAAGAAAATAACTTAGCAAGAAAATTTACCTTATTTCCTTCAAACTGAGATTTCTGCAAATACTGCTCAAATTTGATGATTTTGCCTTAATATAGACTAATCTATTAGTCTATTGCATTAATCTAAGTATTAATGCCTTAGAATATAAAATAGAACAAATTTGAGGAAAAGGTTGAATTTAACAAAAGAAGAAGAAGAGAAAAATCATGAAAAATCGCTACTGGGGTTGCTGGGTTTAAATAGACACTGCCCCAGAAATACGCTAGCTAGCTCTCCTCGCCATATCTGCCTAGGCAAAGCTACCTCGCCTAACCAGCTCGCCAATCCCACTTCGCATTCCCAGCTCGCACTTGCCAGTTCGCAAATTTTGATCCGGCAATACTAACTCGCACATTCTAGTTCGCATATGCTACCTCGCATGTGCTGCCTCGCCAGACTCTCTTTGCAACTCTTCCTCGCATATGCCACCTCGGCAATGCTTCTTCTCCTCTTCGCCTCTTCGCTTCTTCACGAACAGCCACTTCGCACATTCTCTCTTTGCATAATGCCTCTTCGTATAATGCCACTTTGCCTTATCCTACTCGCCAAATCCTCTTAGTCAAGGCTCTTCGCCAAAGCTCTTCGCCTTTCCTCTTCGCTATAGCTCTTCGCCTTTCTTCTTTGTCAAAGCTCTTCGCCTTTCCTCTTCGCCAAAGCTCTTCACCTTTCCTCTTCGCCATAGATCTTCGCCTTTCTTCTTCACCAATTGCCACTTCGGCAAACTCACCTCGCCACTCTGCCATCACGTCACTTCGCATTTCCAATTTGCAAAATGCCTCATCGCATTTTGCTGGCTCGCCATAACAAATTCTTTTAAGTTAAATTCCTGCCTGAACATCCCACACTTAGCCAGCTCGCAAATGAGCTACAAATATCCAAACTTACTAATTCTTTTTATCACTTAATGTCAACATGCAGGAGCACCACATATCAAAATTTCAAATCAAAATAACCAACACACAGACCGTAGTGACTCTCCAAAAGTCACCCAGACTCCTGCCCCAAAATCTAACCAAATAACCTTGATACAGATCACTCTCCACTGAGATATACTTATCCAAAAATTCTGAAATTTTACAGTCATTATCTCAACATACAAAGAAATATTTTTTATGTTCACAACTTCAGCTAATTCTACATCAGTCATTCTCAGTAATTCCAAACAGACACTGCATCCCTGCAGAAACTCTCAACCAGACCAGCCTTACTCAAATAAACACAACTCATCACACACACAAAATTTTGCCAAATCATTTTACAGAATTATAGCTAAGACATACATTAACAACTTTAATGTTTTACACTTTACCAAATTATGTCTTTAAGAATATGAAATGATCATCACAAAATCCTGCGGCATCAATAATCAAAAATTCCTGAAATTCTCAATATTCTCATTTAAAATTAATAAATTCTCCAAACATACAAAATCAACAAAAACACTACAAAAATGGAAGATATTACATTCTTCCTCCCTTATATAAATTTGTCCTCGAATTTATAATAAGCTGCCTCAACTCTGAAATAAATGGGGATATCTTTCTTGCATGATTTATTCACTCTCCCAATTGCATTCTTCCATGACTTGGTTTCTCAACAAAACCTTAACCATGGGTATCCCCTTATTCCTTAGCTTCTTAACCATTCAATCTACAATTGTAGTTGGGATCTCTTCATAAAACAAATCTAGTTGGATATCCACTTCGGGCACTTGCAATATATGAGAAGGATCGGCTACATACTTCTGAAGCATCGACACATGGAACATCGGATGCACTTTATCCATGCTAAGAGGCAAAGCCAATCTATAGGAAACTTCTCCAACCTTGCTTAAAATCTCAAAAGGTCTAATAAATCTAGGAGACAGCTTACCTTTCTTGCCAAACCGTAGGACTCCCTTCATTGGAGAAATCTTTAGAAACACAAGATCTCCAATGGAAAACTGAAGATTCTTTCTCTTTGGAACGACATAGCTCTTTTGTCTACTAAAAGTTGTCTTCAATCTTTCTCAAATCAATGGAACCTTCTTGGAAGTATACCTTATCAATTCCGGTCCTTCAATATGCTTCCCTCCAACTTCATCCCAACACAAAGGAGATCTACACTTCCTTCCATACAAAGCTTCATAAGGAGACATTTGAATTATGGAGTAATAGTTGTTATTATAGGCAAACTCAATCAATGGCAAGTGAGCATCCCAAGCTCCTCAAAAATCTAGAATGCACATCTTTAGCATATCCTTTAGAGTTTGGATGGTCCTCTCCGATTGTCCATCTGTTTGCGGATGGAAGGTCGTGCTGAAATCAAGCTGAGTACCCAAACACTCTTGTAATTTCTGTCAAAATCTTGAGGTAAACTGAGTACCTCTATCTGATATGATCGAAATTGGTACTCCATGAAGCTTCATAATCTCATCCACATAAATTTGGGTATATTGAGAAACTCCATAGGTTTTCTTAACTGGTAGGAAATGGGCCGACTTGGTCAATCTATCCACAATGACCCATATCGAGTCATAGCCTTTTGAAGTTCTTGGTAATCCGACCACAAAATCCATGGTCACTCTTTCCCACTTCCATTCTGGCAATGGAAACTCTTGGAGTAACACAGATGGCTTCCGATGCTCAAACTTGACTTGCTGACAAGTTAAACACTTGGCCACATATTTAGCAACATCCCTCTTTATTCCACTCCACCAATATGAATTCTTGATATCATGATATATCTTGGTTGCACCTGGATGCACATTATACTTAGCATGATGTGTTTCTCTAAGAATCATATCTCTCAACTCATCAACTGCTGGAATACATAACCTAATGCCATGCTTTAACAAGCCATCATCCATATGAAATCTTGGAGCTCCCTCTGATCCCACTTCATTCTTTATTTTCACCAACTGAGGATCTCTATCTTGAGCTTCTTTAATCTGATCAATGAGAAGTGGCTTGACTTGGAAATTTGCCAAAAGCACTCCCGACTCTGACAATTCCCAACTGGCTCCCATATAGTGTAATCCTTGCACTTCCCTCACTAGGAACCTTCTGCTCACTTGAATATGGGATAAGCTTCCCGAGGACTTCCTACTCAATGCATCCGCCACCACATTGGTTTTCCCTGGATGATATAAGATTTCACAGTCATAATCCTTAAGCAATTCAACCCATCTTCTTTGCCTAAGATTAAGATCCTTCTGCTGAAAGATATACTTCAAACTTTTATGATCTGTGAAAATCTCACACTTCTCGCCATACAAG